>JAMKCH010044572.1:0-33144 GCA_023653785.1 Ophioderma brevispina
AAATAATTGCGTAGTGACGTAAATTTCATCATCAAAGCAGCAAGCGGCATAACACTATGCAATGACCTTAAGGCTGTAATTTATTGTTTCTGAAAATCCAAGTCTTTGGAACATTAAGCAGTACTGAACTAAAAGTGGATAAAAGAACTGAGAACAGTCTTGTCCTTTGAGCACATTATAGTGCAAGTCAACTTGACATTTATTTAAGATAACTAGGTTTTGTGGAGTCTACAAAGTTTGGACAAGGAAACTCCCTTGTCAAAAATGAAACTTGTTTCCTCTTTTTGGGCCCTATAGTTGTTAGGTCAAAGGTCAAAATGTCACTAAGTTTAAAAATGCATTAACATCAATGATTACTCTACCATTTTGTCTCAATAAGCAACCTCTTGGTTACCTGCAGTTGTAGGTCAGTGGTCAAAAATGGGTTAAAAATTCAAAATGTATTTTATCATGTAATGAGTCAATGGTGACATCTCTGTGACAAAACAGTAAAATGATTAACCCTAAGACCACTGAGTCCCACAGCACTGAGTGAGAAAAATGCCCCGTATGTAGCGATGACGTCATCAAACCAAGACACATGGCATGAAATTGCTGGCTGAGCCAGTGACACCATCGTAGCATGGTATCCCTGGTCATGAGTTCGAGACTAACCCAATTTTTTTACTTTTCTTCCCCCTTCCCTCATTCCCAGCTAGAAACAGATGTGCCGTTAGGGTTAATAGGCCTTTTCAAATCAAACTTTGCTGAACATGACCCCGATAAGCATTCTAACGGGTCATCACATAAGAAAAAAAACCAAATGTAACAAATTCAACTGAAATCATTTCATTGTAAACACATTTCATTGATGACCAGTTTCACAATCGCAAATATTTTGCAGGTTCTTAATGCCTTTTTGTCAAACTTAATAACGAGACCTACAAAAGATTAAAAATTGACCTTTTTTGCCTTCCTGTTTGGACAATATTGATAATCTATAGCAATCTGTGTATGTAAATTCAAGTTTCTGTAAGAAAATTTGTAGCATATAACATGATATTGTACATTGTAATTAGACAAACTAAAAATCAAATCATGAGTTGGAAATGATTTCTTTGAATGTGAAATGCACCAATGGGAATGCAGAAAACCACATGCACTTAGGTGTTAAATTGTTTTGACCATAAAGTTTCAAAATATTTCACTCATCTTTCAACGTACTCCATGGTTAAGATTAGTTGATACATTAATGTCACAACTGCTTGTGTGTGATGCTGTGCACAAGTAATGGTCTTTTCAGCATGTTTCCACTTCTGCACAATCTATAGTAGGATATTTTTTTAATTCCTATCAGTTCATTAAAAGTTTTTGAGACGTGTCGACGATTCCATTCGTTCTGTTGTATACTTTACCCAATCAATACAATAGAAATTTGATGTGACGATACCAGATCCGATTAAGGCCATAATTAAACAATGTCCTTTTTCTCACAAACAAAAATGCAAGGCAAAGACACCGAATAAATTCAAAACACCAAACTTGAACAAACTCCGAAGCGTTCAACATAAGAAAAGAAAATGATACAAAGTAATTATTACCCACCAAAGTTCTTTTACGTCACTAAGGATTCATTTACTTGTCTTGTTCTAGAAATAATGCATGACATTTTAGTCCAATCATTTATCTAAGTACTAAGAGTTTTGGTCACTCATAACGAACTACGACATTCATGTGGCCTAATCCTCAACGGTAAGAGATTCAACCGGCCTCGATGTTCATGACACTTGATCCGTACTTTGATTAACTCCAATTCTGGTATGAAGCCTTTACATATATTCGATACAAAAATACTTCATGTAAAATGGGCTAAAGCATCTATTCATTTGAACAAAGTTGAGCATTTACGGCTTTTTAGTTTTGATCTCAACTCATTCCTCCAAATGAATAAAAAATCAGACTAATACAAATTATTTGAGCAGTCTGTACCATAAAATCGCCTAAGTTCTCATTTGAACCACTCAATTTAGGACTACCTAATTGAACTGATTGTATAGCATCAAGGTAGGACATTTGCAGGGCATTTGTTATTCATCATTTGTAAATAGAATTTTTTATTCCACAACAGTATTCATTTATTTTTCTAATTAGCAGCTGCTATACAGTTTCCAAGTTGAAGTTAAGAATGATGTGAAAGCTGTCTTTTGCACATATCAGTGACTCCACATTTGCCTAATGCATTGATATGAAGCAAACTTGTGGTTAATTCAGTATACTTGTAGCAATTAAAAATTGGAATGCTGATAACATTTTTTAAACGTATTCTGTATGTAGCAGAAATTGATGTACTTTGAATTAAATTTTGGACAAATTTGCCATTAGACATTGGCTGAAAATCATAAATTTGGAAAAAAGATATTTTTGATTTCGATATGTAAAAGAATTTTATGCACAATACTGGCTAATTCCATTGTTCTTTGAAAAGAACAAAATAGGAAATGCTCGATTGTGAGCTTGTTTTTGAATGCATTTAAACCGCACCATGCATTCCAATTTTAAAGGGGGGTGGTCCGATTTAAGAATATCAACTGTTCGTCTTGATAGATAAGCCTTCACCCCAAAACCTCATCTGTAAAGTTTCGCGCCGATATTTCAATCCGGTTTGCTGTGAGAGCTACTGTGTAAAATTAATATGGGTCGACCAAAATGGGGTACATTTTTGTTCATAACTTCCAAACCAAATTTCCTTTTGCCCTAAGGTTTCACAGGGAAACTCAAGAAAAATAGTAGCTTTCTTCTGATACCAAAATGTTGACCAATTCCGGTAAAATCTGGGGCTTCTGGGGATGAGGCTATTAACGATCGTACCATGGACCTTTAATGGTTGTGAGTATACAGTGCAAAGTCATGTCCGTCTTAACTTGAAATTTGAAGTTGTATATTAGTACAGGTGTATATTGTGGTGATGGGATTGTAAATAGTCATTGTGTAGTATTGTGCCAAGTGCTTGGTACATAAACATGTTATGTATATCGTTTTCTATAAAATTTGATACTTTGAAAAAAGGCCATATAATGAAGCAGTTTCTTAAAACAAAAACAAAATGTCTTGAACAATTGTGCGCATAGCGTTCTAGGCCCAAAATGCAGTAATAATTTTTTATAAATGCACATTTTTCCAAAGCCTTTTTTAGCTCCAAATAAAGGCATTTCTCTGGGGTTCATTTTATATCCAGAGATTAAACTTTCAACGGTACCCTGAAGCTATATTTGGAAAGCACCCTCCTGCCTTCTCTGATAAAACCAAATAGGGAATAATAACATTGTGTTGTGATGTTTTTAAGAAAAACATTGACATATTTCTTATTTTTCTTAGTGCTTAACTAAAACTATTGTATTCCATCCAAAATGTATTTCTGGTCAAAAATGTTAATTAACCTCATATCGAGGGTTGACAATCAGAAAGACGTAACTCAGCACTGAAAGAAATATTAAAGAAGTTCTTTAATTCTGCTGTTCATAATTTAAAATTGTTCTTTGTTTACTAAAGTTTATATGTTTGCTTACAGTACCATATATGTGCTTTATGAGATGTTTACATTTTGAGTAATGAATAGAATTGATTAGTAGAAAATATTACACATCACATTTCTCAAAAGCAGTATTACAGCAGAATTAAAGAAATTCTGTAATATTTTCTTTCAGTGCTGAGTTAAATCCTTCTGATTGTCAACCCTCGATATAATTTGATTTCATTTTACATTTACGTAGATGCAAAATTTAAAAATTTAATTTTGACTGAACTTGTATTCCTGGTTTAACTTGACATAAATTAATTGTATTTCAGGTTAGTGCATCTGGTACTGTAATTTTTTCAGTAAGCCTTTCAGTAGTGAAGTTCACATTCAAAATGTGGATTTCCTTAAAGGTGCTTGTTCCAATTTTTGTCTATGGTGTTATATTTAAGAAATAAAGGGTGATGCAGTATCCTTTATGGGCGAATAATGTGTCCGAAGTTGGAAAAAATAAATAATGGACGAGGCGCAGCTGAGAATATTATTTTAATTTTTTCGGGCTGAGGATACATTATGAGCCCATAAATAATACTGCAAACCCTTTATTTCTATTACCGAAAACAGCGTGATATAATGAGAAAATGCATTCGCGACCCATTATTGCAGAATGGGCAGTAAACTGACCAATCAGAATGCTGCATTTTCAATAATGGCAGTGCAGAGGTAATAGAATATTGATGTACACTGGCCATCATATATCGTGGGCAAACAAACGTGCAGTTTTTGATGTTAGACATGATACTGCATAGTGCATGCCTAATTCACCACTGGCTAAAATTAAGGGCATTTTTTTTGGGAATGAACTGGATTTGAAAGTTGCAATTTCAAGAAGAAATGCAAAAATAATGGCCTTTCATCTGCTATCTAAAATTGATACTCGCTTCCTTGTAAGTCGGGGTCCAAAAGATGAATCGGAACAAGTCCCTTATGTTATGGATAGTTCTATACTGCCTGGCTGCCCTCTTGGTGTTGAGACGGAATTCCATGGGAGGCGACCACCCGCGCATGCGTATACCAGATTGCGATCGTCTTTTGAAAAATCCAGACTTTCCGTTGAGTAGGCTTAGCAAAATAATTGAAAATTGCTAAAATGGCGGTTTTCAGAATAAAACCCATAAAAATCCCCTGAGCTATATGGCAAAGGAGACAAAGAAAACCAAAAGGTGTCGAGACGCCGCTAACAACAAGCAACAAGGTGTAAACAGCGATGAAAACCCCAAGGTTTTGAAGCACATGATCGGGAAGGAGGCTCGTTGCAAAGAAACCACACAGTTGGGTGCCCCCACCAACAACTGTGTCAGAATGATTCTACTCGATCGAACAAACTCGAGGAAAATATGAATGTTATGGCATCCAATATGGTCAAGCTTACATCTGAGATTGGAAAGATTAAAGATGCTCAAGCTCAGCACGCTCGTGATATGCAATTTCAGTTCCGTTGAGAAATTAAAATTGTTCTTTGTTACTAAAGTTTATAATGTTTGCTTTTGCTTACCGTAACCGATATATGGCTTTATATGAGATGTTTACATTTTGAGTATGAATAGAATTGATTAGTAGAAAATATTAAACAATCACATTTCTGAAAAGTCAGTATTACTCAAATTAAAGAACTTCGTAATATTTCTTTCAGTTGCTGAGTTTTTAAACACATTACATCCTTCTGGATTGTACACCCTCGATATAATTTATTTCATTTTACATTTACGTAGATGCAAAATTTTAAAAATTTAATTGTGACGAACTTGTATGCCTGGTTTAACTGACAATAATTAATTGTATTTCAGGTTAGTGATCTGGTACTTGATGTAATTTTTTTCAGTAAGGATACTTTTCATTATGGAAGTTCACATTCAAAATGTGGATTTCCTTAAAGGTGCTTGTTCCAATTTTTTGTCTCTGGTTGCTTTTATATTAAAAATAAAGGGTGATGCGGTATCCTTTATGGGCAAATAATGGATAGGCGCAGCTGAGAAGGTTATTTTAATTTTTTTCTTTTTTCTTCGGCGATACATTAGGAGCCCATAAATAATACTGCAAAACATCGTGATATACTGAGAAAATGCATTCGCGACGCCATCTTGGCAGAATGGGCATTAAACTGACCAATCAGAATGCTGCATTTTAATAATGGGCATCAGAGGTAATAGAAAAATTGATTACAACGGGCCCATAAAGTATCGTGGGGAAACACGTGCAGTTTTGATGTTAGACATGATAATGCATAGTGCATATTCCTATTCGAACCACTGCGCTAGATATTTACAGGGGGGGCGGCGTGTTTTTTTGTGGGAATGCCATTGGATTTTAAAGTTGAAATTTCAAGAAGATAATGCACAAAATATGGCCTTTTAATCTGATATCAAATTGATACTGCTTCCCTGGTAAATCGGGGTCAAAAGATGATCGGAACAAGCAACCTTTTGTTAGGATAGTTCTATACTGCGCCCTCTGGTGTTGAGACTAATTTCCCTGGGAGGCGACCTGCATGCCGTATACCATATTGTGCGATCGCTTTTGAAAAAGCCAGACTGCCCGTTGAGTAGGGCTTAGCAAAATATTAGAAGAATTTGCAAAAAATTGGCTGGTTTTCACATAATAAAATCCCATAAAAATCCCTGAGGGGCCTAGTATGGCAAAGGTAGACAAGAACAAACAGGTTTCGAAGACGTCACGCTAAACAAACATCAAACAAGGTGGAAAAAAAGCGATGAAAACCCCAATGTTGTGAAGCACAGAGCGGAAGTGGCTCGTGCAAAGACACACCAGTTTGGGTGCCCCACCACAAGCGATTTCGAAGACCTACTCGATTCGAACAAACTCGAGCAGGAAAATAATGACTGTTTTGGGCTCCAATAATGGTCAATCTTACACTGAGATTGTTAAAGATTAAAGATGCTGGCAAGCTCACACGCTCGTGATTATGCATTTCATTGAGGAAATGTTGTTCATTTAAATGGATGATTTTTAGCCCGGAACTAGTTTGGGCAGATCACAGCACCGTGGCGGATGACTTTATCAGATTACCTGGTGAACAGGTGTACCATGTGGCGATGACCGGCGTATATTGGCAGCGTGGGTGTGCGTCATGAGTGATACGTGTGTTGACCTTGAGGAGTCCAATGTAAACAAAGAGAGCTTCGGAACATCCAAGACAATAACTTGCGGACATGACGGGGTAGATTTGTCAGTAATTTGACAAATTTCTGGAGAAAGACACGGACTTCCGAATGAATAGAGTGGCACCCCCCGGTATCCGACAAGTTAGCTGCAAGGTGAATAGATGATCGATGTTCAACAAAGGGCATGAATTCCGAGAAATTCAATGACAAGTGTGGCTTGTGGTAACAACGACCGGTCGAGAATGTAACCTCGTTAACTTCCAGTTGAGGTGGATGTATATTGTGTGGCGTTTGTTGAAACCACACACCAAAAACTTTCGATAAAATTGCAGACAGTAACCGTCCGCCATTGCCAATTCAGCATGCACGTATTGTTCTATGCTGGAGAGGATATTCAGAAGGAAAAAACGAACAGATGAGGGTGAGAAAAAGAAGATGTGCAGATCAGCTTGACGCTCTCTGCATGACCCGCCTTAGCCGTATTAGGGCTGTTTTTCACCTCGCAGGAGGTCTTTCCTACTACGACGGTGAATTGGCAAAAACCAGACGTAGCCTGGAAATACAGTACCTTGTTTTTCCCGCGGAAGTGGAACATAATGCGTGGGGTTGATGTTGGTGGTAATGCCAATGTTTTAAGCGAATGATAAAAAAGACATTGGAACGACCACCAAGTCGCCAGTGCACTCCTCCTGTTTCAGCAAAGCCTAAGGGACAATTCAACTATTACCAGCCAGGGGGTCGAATGACTGCTTATTATGGCCCAGTACGTCTTGGTAGAGGGGCTTTCAATGCTAGAGCTGCCAGTTACCCATATCCTCAGACTCGCGGGCAGTGGAAACCCTACTACAACAACAGAGGTGTCGCCTCTATTTTGGCAGAACAAACATTATGAAACAAGCAAAGCCAGACTGCTTCAAAATCCAACAAGGTTGAGGTACCGTGAGGTAGCTCCGACTCAGAGTATAATCAATCCTAACATTGAAATCTGAACTAGTTCAATTTAACTTTACGCCGGTAGGCTGGGGATTCATATAGAAACTGGAGCAAATTACCAATCTGATGATGAAATTTTTACGACAGTGGAAGTTGTAAAATTGAATTGTCATGGATTATATCCCAGTGCAGTGTAGTTAGGCCTGTCTCTAAATTTAATTCAGCACAGACCATGGAGATTGATAGTGAGATTTGCGAGTCTTACACAAACATTGCTCGAGGGAAGCCATGCTGAGGATGGCGAATACATGTGTCACGGACACCATTTTTCTAGTTTCCAAAGAAATGGTTGTTGTTCGGTTGATTTTAGACCTAAAGACGTCAATGAATATGTGCAATACCAGTCAACTTTCAAAATGGAGACATTTGATGACGCTATCAAGTTAGTTTCTCATGATTGTTACATGGCAATCGATAGATTTAAAAGATGCTACTATGGTGTACCGATACACCTCAAATTCCTAAAATTCCTTAGTTCATGTGGAACAATACTGTTTTCAGTTACTTTGCCTTACCAAATGGGCTTTGCGTGTTCACCGAGAAAGTATACCAAGCTCATGAAGCCAGTATATGCTACTTGAGACAGGCTGGTCATAATATCAGGGTTTTCTTGTGATTATGTAATCTTTGGCGAGTACGGATGCAGAACTGAAACGGTTCATAGCAGCTGTTTGTCACGTTGTTTACTTCTTGATTTAGGATTGTGATAAATTGGGCAAAAATCGGGGTACACATCCCCCAGGCAAGAAAATCCAGGCAGTTTTTGGGTTGTTCAGATTGATTCAGAATTCAATGTTGGTGTTAACTCTGCAAATGACAAATTGATAATATCATTCATGTGTCAAAATATGTCAAGTAAGAACAATGATACCAGTAGAAATGTTGCTAAAAGTATTGGTAGTCTTGTAGCAATTTCTTTTCCCCATCCAGCATCTCCTCTAGCCCCGGCAGTACAGACGTTAGAGTATTGGCAAGATGCGCATTAACAGAAGCAGGGGCATTTTTGATGCTTTTATATGCCTATTCAAAATACACGCAAGCTGAAAGAGGAGATGGCATTGGGGGTTTGGGGGTCCATTAACAAAAATTTCGAATAAGCCCATCCTTCAGAAAAATCCAGAGTTACAATTGTCATCTGATGCCCCTCCATGGAAGGTTGGGGGGGCGGATCCTGTGGTTAGACAAAACCGAGGGGGGCGTTGGAGGGATGAACCGAGAAAACAAATCACATTTACTTGGAATTGCTTGTTGCAATTTTTTGTTTTAAAATCTTTAAGAGAACAGGTACTAGAAATGTGTACGCTTGGGTTTTTTTTTGGATAACACCACGCCATGGCATACATAAACCATATGGGAGGTAGAAATATTCACACTAAATGATTAGCCTCAGCATATTGGGAATGGTGTTTATCAGTCTCTAGATATTGGACTATCAAGCATCACTGTACATGGGGGGTACAAAATGCCACAGCTGATTATGAAGAGTAGGCATTTCAATGCCTAGAAAGTGAATGTCTCTTAGCACAGGCTCTTTTAATAGACATATTAACAGACAAGTTGGGTCGCCGGATAATAGATCTTTTTTTTGCCTCCCTGATGATAATAAAAATGGTGGCAAGGTATGTTTCTTGGCCAAGGATCCCCGAAGCTGAATTTATAGATGCTTTTCTTTTCTCATGCTTGGACAATTCTTATTCATATATTTTTTCCCTCCTTTCAGCTTGACGGAAGGGTGTTGCAGAAAATCAGGCAGAAAATGCCAGAGCGTTGGTAGTGGTGCCGCTGTGGTCAACGCAGCCTAGGTTTGACAAACTTTGGTATATTTTTGATCGAGGATCCAAATGCCTCCGCAAATGGAAAAGTTGTTAGTCCTGAACACGACATGAGCAAAAGACGCCCATTGAGGAAAACTGAAATTAGTAGGCAGGACTATTATCGGGTGAACTTACAAGAGGCCGATTAGCGAAGCAAGCTAACCATCGATGTTTGCTCAGTTCCTGGAAGCCAGGGACACATAACCAATCAAACTCGTACAGTCAGGAAATGGCATTCGTTTTTGCTCAAAAGGAAATTTGATTTCACTACTTCACCAAATGGTAAAATCAGTCATAGGAATGTCGTAACAATGTTTATTACTAAACAATATATAACTATGAGGAAGGTTAGGCTATAAGTGCTTTGAATCAGCCAAGAGTGCATTAATCCAATTCTAGTATGGAAGGCCATCATACGGATAGGCTCTCATCCCTGGGGCTCATTAGGTGTCCTTAAAGGGGTTACAACCACCTCATACCACTGTCCCCGCAATTACCAAGATACCTGGGATGTGTCCAGTACTCTTTGCATATTGGAGAAAATTATCTCCCTTGTGGAAATTATCATTGAAGATGCTGACCTTAAAAGTAGCCAACCTTAATAGGTTACTACAGTAGCTCAAAGGCACAGACCTTGCTTGCCTAATTTTGAACTATGGTCTGACAGAACTAAATCGAATTGTTTTTCGGGTGGGGGATGTCTGACTTCAGCAAGCAGAGGCCCGGTTTTACAATCCACCACCTATTGATCTACGAGCTTACCCGTAGATGAGGTCTGTGTGGTTTATACTGCAGTAGTTGAATACATCAAGAGAACAGCGCCTTTACGTCATGGTGAATCCAAATTGTGTGTAAGCTACATGAGACATCACAACAAGGTAGCTACAGCTAGCAATAGGAACTGGATAAAGACAACATGGCTAAAGCGTGGATTGATACCCGGTGTACACACATCACAGTTTAAGGTCAGTATCAACATCACAAGCACTCAAGGCTGGAGGTTTCGTTACAAAAACCGCTACTACTCATAGTCCCGTGGACCAAGCCGCACCATTCGCTAGGTACTACAAGAAAGAGATCAAATGTGAAACACAAATGGGGGAAAAGGTTTTGGAAGCTAGTTAAATGAACATGGACTAAACTGAAATATTTCAAAGGAAAGAATTGATGCCAAGTTTGAATTGAGCTGTTAAAATTTGGCTATTGCCAATCCATGTTTATTATAGTTAGACATAAAGGTTTAATGCTGCAATTGGACATTTTGTCTTTGAATTTAGAAGCAGTTTATTAGCTTGGGTTCATCGTGCAAGCATGATTGATAGTATGTAAATGTGTTTGAAAATGAAGAACAAAGAAATTTGTCATGCTTGATAAAACGGCTGTTACTAGGGAAAAAAAAAAAGAAAAAGGGGACTGTTATGCGATATGAATAGTTTCAGATGACTTAATTTGGAATGTTATAATTTAAGGGTTGGGTGTGGAAAATTTTCATGCCCAGTTCCGTGCTTTTAAGTCCTGAATTCCGCCTTCTCACACCATATGGCATTATGAATTGACTATAAACGAGACTTTACCTGTTTCAGTCTATGTTGGTTGTGATTCTATACTGCTTCCCTCTGGTGCTTGAGGATTAGGAATTCCACAGAATCCACACCCACCCACCCCAAAAATACAATCAAAACAAAACACCACACTACAGGCTGGGTAGATGTATACATGTGCTGGACCTGGTCCATGTTCTGTTTAAGTCTGGTATACGCAGCCTGCGTTCCGGCCTCCCATGTATTCCTATCTCAGCACCAGAGGAGGCAATAATAATCACAACCCAAACTCGACTGAACAGGTTAAGTCTCGTTTATTGTTTCAATTATATTGATTTCCATCACCACACTCTTTTCGCAGCAAACTAAGAGAATAAAGGTTTCATTTTGGAAACAGTACGCTCCTCAAAGAATTGTAAATCAGGTGGACGTCTAAAGAGCCAAAATAATGGCAGTTTCTTTCCTTGGTTTCAATTCATCACAAAGAGAAATACCACTCTTCACCAATCATACCTTTTATTCCAGTCTTAAACATAAAGGATGGTAGTCTCCAAAGCAATCTAATTTGAGCTGGTTTAAACCCAGGGTTAGTCCTGCTGGTCCTGCATCATGAGTAGGCTTTTTCTTCACATCACTCAAAACCTGTCAGCCCACGCATGAGGAATTTTGCCGCCTGTTACATTTAACTTTCAGAAATAAGTTAGACAAGGTCGAGCAGCAATGGAAGTCTTAGTATAAAAGAAAATATAATTCTGAAAGAAACTAGCAATATATCCCTCCACTAAGATGTGGTTAAAATTGCAGGTAGTTTCCGTAACTTGACTCATCTGAATTCGGAAATCTTAAAGGAATAAACCAAGTATCACAGCGTTTAACAATTAGTTAACATATTTAGACAGTAAAGAAAAGCAACTTTACAAATGGCAGCAGCTTAATCACGCCCTGTTGGCTACATCGCAACATGCGAACACACACAATGGTACAGTGAGATGCTTTCATATCATGGTTCGTTTGGCCCTTATCAATGAGACATGAAGAGAGTGGCAATTCTGATTTTAATCAATAGGCTCGCTTGTTTCCTCTACAAATTTTATATCCAGATTGAGTACCTATAATAAATCCGCAAGTAGCCCCACTGGATACCAATTGGTCTAAGACAAGATTTTCTAACCACCATACCATGTGTGCCAGATTGGTCAGGTTATGGAACGCCCTAATTTTCATCTATTAGAAAATCAACCATTTAGAAATGCCATGAAAACATAAGATTTCGTGTAATCATTGTAATCAAAGGGTTCGGTTTTGACTACCTCTGACCACTATTTACTATACAGTTATTAAGACAACTCCTTAGCTTGTACAAAATAAATTTTTCTTTCAAGAAATTTCAATGCACTTTTGGTACTTTTTTATTAGCAGTTGTTTTATATTTCTTTCACATGCCTAAAGTCCCATTGTAACTTGCTTCAAAACACCCCTGGACAAGCTGCGTAATTCATCATTTTGATCAGAGCCAGTCAGAATCACTCCCCATTCATCTTCTAAACCATGAAATGCCTTGTAGCTGGCCCTTGTCTTCTGACCACCAACTTGCATAAAAGACCAGGGCATTTCCAACAATACACTTATTAAAGGTATTGAACGGCAAATACAAAATCGCATACTTTAGGATTAGAAAATCATTGGATTCTTTTAATTTATCGGAATATTGTTTGGTCAAAACCATGACGTTCAAATACCTTTGCAGTTTTATACTTTAACAGGTCAGTTTTACAGATCAGTCAGTGTTTCCTTTTAGGGGGGGCCTGCTACTGGTTACCTGGTAAACATTACTACCTGTCCCAGTGCCTCGTTGGTCGGTGGGCTAAACTGTCTCCCCCATCGGATTTTTTTTTAAGGAAATCTGATGAGGGTAGCTAGTTACCCAGGTATATAGAATGAAAAAGTAGATTGACCTGCAAGGGCATCAGCTCTGAGAGTTTTTGGGCATCCATCCAGCACCGCTGCCTTGTATGGTGTGGGCATAGTTGCCCAACGGCTAGGCCCACCGCTGAAACTGTGGATTTGGCGTCAGGAAGGGCATCTGGTCAATTATCTTCTTTTGCCCAATAAATCCTCACCCAACAGAATTACGATGTGAGGTTATCGGCCACCCGCCCGGTTGACGGGGAAAACCGATTTAAAAAACTTTGGTTTAACTAAAACTGTCGGCAAGTATCAAATGTGAATATGATTGACCCATGGATAATGCCCTGCATTTTTATCATCTGCCTCCAAGTAGACAATACATATAGTCACATGTGTTGTATGCCAGTTAACTGATCCACAATGTTGGTTGAGCCAAAGTAGTATGCGTAACTATAGTTTTGATTGAACTTATAACGATTGCGACAAATGGTCTTCAGATCACCTACCTACATTGCCAAAAATAAGTGGGGTTTTGTTTGTTTGCAACTTGTTCGAAAGGTTATGTAGGAGTGGGACACTTACGTGTCATTTAGAGTCGAGTATTGAAATATGCACAAAATAATTGCAAAAAGTTGATTTTGACCTCAACTACAGTCGGATTCTTACTGGGTACGCTCATCCACAGTACACACATATAATTACTGTCTGTTTACATATTTTGTGTTTAATAGCACAATAATAGAGCCCACATTGATGTTTTCTTCAAAAGTTAAGCAATTGAAAACTAGATTGTTGAACTACAATACACTGCCTCATACAGTCACCAACTCTGCCTAAGTGATATTAACAAACAATTAGTGGTATTATGGCAGTTGATTGACCCTTGTAATACCACACTCGCACATCATTTGAAAAATTGTTCATTACACCTGAGAACCTTTTGACAAAATCTTGCTAATTAATGGTTCATGGTTAGATTTTTTCCTTACACAATTTGACCTTGAACATCAATTTTGTTTTCAGGACACTGATTTCAGACAATTAAACATTAGTATTTTGTTGTAAACTACAATGTTATGTCACTGGTTCCTTCGAAAACCCTTCTTACATTCTTACCCCACTGAATTCAACTGCATGCTACTGGTAAACCAGCCTTTGTTTTGAAGGTCAATCCTTTTACCCTCAGGTCATAATGCCATATAACATGAATTATGTAGTGCATAATTAAGTTGCCCACCCTTGTTGATTTTGTAAATGAGGGCAAGACCATCTGAGGTAAAATAAACCTAAAATAAAACAACCAGCCACCCTAGTCTCCATATAATCAAATAATCCATCAGTGAACCAGAGAGATAAAGGCTGCCTAGTACAAATTCCCGAATGAAATGTTTTACTTCAGGGCAATTTAATGCCTGTCATGTGAGTTACTAGCTGGAACACATGATATTACTGTAGTTTGGACTAACCACAGTCATTTGTTTGATATTATATGATATTGTACAATAACTAAGGTTAGTCATCCGGTACAATTATCACACTACAATTATTAATGACTAAATGACCCTGACCTTTAGTCAGGCATTCCTTATCAGTGTTTTATAATACCTCTATGTAGGGTTAGATTCCACCTTCTATGTCCCTCTGGGAATCGTCAGAAAAGGCATTGATATTAAATGTTGTTTGAAATTTAACTTTAATTATCTCAGTGGTTTGGTATAGCCTTTTTCCAAACATTTATTTTATTTGCCTGTTTGCATTTATTATCATAACTTGCTGTTGCTAAGTGCCCTAGCAACCTTTGACATGGTCGGTTCTTCCTACAGCCGTTTGATATGAAGTCACCAACAGCATTAGTTCCTGCAGGTTCACTCCCTGTGTAAAGACATAAACGAAAAACATTCTGATAGTTCAGAGCTAAATAAATATGACGTTTATTTGAGAGAGCTACTTATGCAGCATGACCAACATAAAAAAATTTGACATTGCTTTAACACTCATTGATTATTGGATGGTCCAAGTGTTCCTTTAATTTAACAAAATACATAGCGGTCCCCAGACCGCGATTGTCTTCTTGCGGTCATGGTTGTGAATGGCCCAAAAGGGTCACATAAGGTCACCAACATGTCACCCCCCTCCCTCCTTTCTACCAATTAATATCATCATAGCCCTTATTGAACTCATACACGAACAATATGATTAAAGGAGAACCGAACTATATAGAACAATATCATAATATAAAACAAAATACACTATAAAATAATTATTGACACATATCGAGTGGTTCCATAAAAAACAGACCAGAATGATATAACCCTAACAAGATGTAAACAATCTAGTCTGACCCTGTGCTATTTAAAAATCGCGCTAGTGAATAACATGTTATGCGATACGACCTGCACGTTTAGGTTCATACTGCCATAGGAAATACACATTATATGAAAGCATCATGTGTGAATATGCTGCGCTACTGTGCCTTCCTAATTCTATTTATTATAAAAAATTAAATTAAAAAAAAAAACATCGCATAACACAAATACATTCCCATACACATTAGCGCGAATTTCAAATACAGCGTGGTCAGACAAATGCTTTTAATTCCTTATGGTTAGTACATAATTCCGTTTTTCTCAAGACCCTCACGCCATATGTGTTTCAATAATTTGTTTTTATATTTTATAGCGTATATTGGGTTAGTTTTCTTGATGCAGGTTCTCCTTTAAGGGTTTAACATTTTGACCCCGGCCAAAGGTCACATTAGGTCCCAACCACAAGTCCCCGCCACCACCCACCCCCTCCTTTCCCCATACCACGTTACATCACCGCAGCCCTTACGGAACTCACAGGCATGCAATATATTAGAGTTTAACATTTTGACCACAGACCCACAAACAATACGACCAGATAATCCCTATGTGCCTTCTTGCAATTCTGCAGAAAGCGACACAAAAACATTTAAAAATGTGTCCAATACAAACACACCAAGTAAAAAAAAAAAATAAACTTTACAGATTGATAAACTTGCATAAAATTGGGTGAAGCACACAAAAAAAATAATTTGAGAAGTACCTAAGCACTTCAGGTTTTAACCCTTGAAATAACATCAAAGGCTTTTCCCCATCTTTTATTGTCCCCTTTCCCCGCCGAACAAGTTCGGAACGGGACTATGAAATGAGCAGCGTCCGTCCGTTCGTCCCTATAAAATGTAACCCATGTTGTATACGTTTAATTATCTGGAGTTCCGTAAGGATAACAATCAGTACTTGTGGAAAGCATCTTGTTTGATGAGTTCTCGACCTGATTAGATTTTTGGCATAAGTATCTACTTGGGCATAATTTATGAAAATTTCCTGGCAGCCTGTGTACAATTTTTCTGGAGTCTGTAAGGTTATAATGATGTAACTTTGTGTCAAGGAAGCGGACTGAAGATGTTCTCGTAGCTGTTAAGATTTTGGTTGTGTGCAGATTTCCGGGCAAATTGAGTAGTGCAATAACTAATTAATATCAAAAATCAGCAGCTTAATTGCCATATCTTTGAAACGGTAATCGATACTCCAAAATTCTTGCGCTGCATGAAAGCCTATCATGGGCACATCCTTTTACGCAATTTGAAAGTATGTGATATAGCATATGCGGCTTAGGGTAGCAAATGAGGCTATTAAATATGCATAAGTGCTGGGTATCTCTAAACAGTAGTCGGATAGGCAAAATTCCTCGCTTCGCTACATAAACTAGATGCCATAGGGGGAGGGGTTGGGGGTTTGCGGGGTGTTGGGGAGGGGATTTGTGTTGAGTGTGTTGGGGAGGGGTGTGTGGGTTGCTGTGTTGGGTAGGGGGTTGTGGAGATGTTTGTTTGGTTGATAGGGGTGGGAGTTTTACGGTGGTTTTGGAGTTTTCGTTTGTTGTTATGAGGGATTTGTTCCTATTGTTGGGATTTTGTGCCTGTTAAGGCGTTGTTACAGTGTTGCAAGGGGTTTTGGGGTGTTAAGAGGGGTGGGGTGTTGCAGATTGTTGGGGGTGTGGGTGTTTGGGATCGGGTGTTTGCGGTAGTTGGGGAAGGGTGGGGTTTGTGGTGTGTTGGGTGGGGTGTTGTCGTTGCATTTATCTGCCTGTTTAGTTGTTCGCGGGTGCCCAGGTTCGGGCGGGGACATATTTTACACATCGAGTTAAATATGAGTTCGCCTGTTTATGTAATTAATGAATCATTCAGCCTAATTTTTGTTATGGAGGCACTGGGTACTCACAAAAATGACCATACGGGATGTGTTGCAAACATGGGTCTCTTTTCACCTTTTTTTTCTGGTATATAATGATCCTTTTTTCATACCATTTTGGTATAGAAATGAGTTTGGGTGGGTTTTTTCAAAATTTCTCAACTTTGTGGAAAATCATCGAATTTCTTCAATCTGAAGCCAAATTTAGGTCGGTTTTGAAATAAAATGGAAATTTAATGTTAAATTTGTGCCAAAATCTGCAGGATCTTGTATATAGCTATGGCTCTGTTTGCAGCAAAAAGTGCTATTTTTTAATGGGTCCTTTGACTCCGACTCATTAGCATAGTCCGGTAGAACCTTCATGTTACCGTACATTGATTAGTAATACAATTTTTTTGCTGAAAATTATAGCTTAGGGTGTGTAGAATAAGAATCTTCCGGGGGCCACCTGGGCATCCTGGGCGTTTTGAGAATACAAGAGGGCGGTGCCATTAATGATAATTTATATATTCAAAACCCTATATTATCAAACTATGGAGTTACGAATTATACTATAAGACCCATGACCAAAGTGTCTGGCACCTTTAACTTCAGTCTCTTCAAATCAAAATGAAGCCAATCCACTAATTTTTAAAATATGCCCTCTTACAATTACAGCAAGTACCTGCGATAAAATAGACTTGAACTACTTATTGTTGTTAGAACAATAAACTTATTTCTGGATACTTTAAAATTGTAACAGATGGCATCAATCAATATGAGCCAAAAACGTGAACACCTTCAAAAAATACTTACACAAATTATAAGTATTACACCCGTCAAATCGATCAATGTGCAAGTGACATTAGAACTGTACCTTTGATCCTAACCATGTACAACATACATTTCAATTTGTATTAAATGCGCCAAAACCGAAATAAAAACCAATATGGTGCGAGTTTTCAAATACCATAGGAATTACATTTTTGTCACATATATTGCACTCAATTTTATAATTTGACACATTTGTATTCATCCGGGATTACCTGGTACACTTGGTTATGACAAGGTACATTTCTAATTTTTTCATTGACACAATAATTTAGACTTGAAGGTAATATTTATAAATTTAGTCAATGTTTTTTTTAAGATATTCACGTTTTTGGCTGCCATATTGATTGGCGTCATGTTACAACTTGACAAGTATCACAGATCATTTATTGTATCTAACAACTAATCTAAGTACTGTCATGTTTATTTTTTATCGGGCCCAAAAAGGTAGGTGCGTTATATGGCAATATTTTAAAAAATGATTAGATTTGGCTTCCATGTTTTGAATTGTGAAGTATACTTAATTTTACAAGTTCCATACACTTGTTCATTGGATCTATAGTATATCTGTAACTCCATAGTTTGATAATATAGGTTTGAATATAGATTATCATTTATGGCGACACCATCTTGGATTTCTCAAAATGCCCAAGGATGCCCAGGTGGCAATGTGCAGATTCTTATTCTACACACGCCTAATCTATCATTTGCAGCAACAAAACATTGTGTATTACTTCAACTTTACGTCAGGGCATAATTTGTACCATATCCACCCGACTATCAACTTAGGTTAATGATCGCAACAACATATACAAACGGGCAGACATACAGAATTTGTGATTAGTAGCACTCCTGCAATACTGTATAAGTGGAAATTTTCGCGAGGTTTTATGTCACGATTTCGCAAGTGAACATAAAAACGCTAAAATAAAAAAAAAACGCGCGGAAAAAATAATTCTTTTCTCAATAGATTGTAATTGCATTGATTCAATCCATTGAAATTAAATTCTCGCGTATTCGCAAACTGTTAAATCCGCGAAAATATCTGTACGCGTAAATTTCCACTTATACAGTACTTGTAGGTGACACAAAAATCATATCTCTTACGCATGCAAAAACCGGCATTCCAGTTTCCCCCCGATTTGAACCAACCAACTGCTCGAGACCGAGGCACTATGGATTTAGAACTTTCAAGAGTGTGGAATATGGTAATGTACAGAATGATTATGCTCAAAGTACTCTATTATCAACTTCTACAACTATCATCAATTTGTGTTAGAGTTTATACATAAATATCTGATATCAAGAACTACAATATAGGAACCATAGACTTCAGTTTGATACCTAAACCATTAGCATGTAGACAACATCTTCAGTAGCAACATTGCCGGATGCACCCTTGGCATATGGGCAGAGCCTCCTAACCTGCTACGGATGACTCAACTACACTACACCCCTCTTGGAAAAGAAAGGAGGAGCCCTGTAAATTTCTTATGTCTACCCTTAGCGAGACCTTTCAATAATGTGCCAGTGCCACTGTAACCCATATCTTGATAAATGCCTCAAACTTAATGGTTAGTATTATAATAGAAACATTGTCTCTTAAGGTAGTGAGCATCGATAAAATGGTCTTACAGAAAAATGACCAAAATCATACAAACCCCTGAATCAATTTGCCCAAGCTTGACTGGTAAGGATTGAACTCTCCCCTTCCACATTTTTTTGCATTTTCAAGACTGCATGATTTGTTTTTAAGTGGTTTTTTATTTAATTTTTTTTTAAATTCCCCTAATTTTTACAATAAATAATTTTTTCCCGCCTAAATGGAAGGTTCTTTAAGACTGAAACATTTGCGATTGTGAATAACAAAATCCTCAAATCCTCACGTTGGCTTTTTTGGAATCAAGTGTTTATAATTCTCTTAGAAAAAAAATTAGAAAAATAATTTAGGAAATTAAAAAAACCTATCAACATAGAAACACTCTCAATTGCAAAATCTAACGTGAGAATTTTCTAAATTTGATTTCCTTTCATATGACACCTTATTCATCACCAAGGGAGTTGTATGTCTTCTCTGAGGAAAAATCTGCCAAGTGGATACGACTCAGTATTTCTAGAAATACTTTCAACAAAAGTGGTTTGTTGCTACCACCAGTTTCTTTGTTTTTTGATGACACACAAAAAAATTAAAAATATATGGATTTTTGATATTCTTTTAACCATTAAAAACCAAACACCAATCTTATAATCATCAATTACTTGAGACTCAAATTGACATAAAATGTGTAGTTTTTCCCAACAATTGTCCCATTTTGGTCTTTTGCTGTTGCCAAAACTTAGCGCCCTGTACAAGTCTATGGGAATTTGAAAATGCCATTACGTGACATATCTCTCAAAACGCTTTTGGAAAAAATTAAACTGGCACACAATGTTTTCTTTCACAATACCAACATTTCATGAGAACTTCAACAAGATCTGGGCACGAAACCGTAGCCGATAATCCTACAATTACGATCAAAATGTTACAGACATTTATAAGCACTAGAAGGATTTGATGCAAGTCTTCTTGTTACATTACGAACAACAGAACACAAACAAAACAAAAAAAACAAAAACAACAAGAACCGTTTTCTAATATTTTCTTAGCTCTAGGAAGGGGAGAGGTATGGGGGGCATTTGTATTCTAAGGGGGATATGATGCGTACACATGGACTTCCGAAATGCACCGTAAACAAGTATGTCCACCGACTAAAAAACATACCCTAAACAAGCATTTTTGTCTGTTTTTGCTACAATAAGCAAGTCTTTTTGTCAGTTTTGCTACCTTAAACAAGTAAGCAATGCATTGTGTTGATAATATACTCTTATTATCTGGCTTTGCTCCTGCTGCTTTACTTCCATTACATTATTTTTGATGTTTTTGATCTCGCGTACATCACAATTTCAGGGGGTTGCGAAAAAAACATACCCTTTTTTCCATATTTTGCTGTTTTTGACACCCTAATCAATGTACGCACGTACATCGCCTGTTGGAAAAAAGAGACCCTTTTTACGCGTTTTCTTGTTCACGCATCATATCCACCTTTGGATACAAGTGGCCCCCGGGGGAGGTATTAGTATTTCATGACACATCAACACAATTGTGTCATTTTAGTGTCACAAAGATTCTTTAATTGTCCCCGCTGAACGAAGTTAGTCTGTGATAAAAATGTTAACCCTGGAATGTCCGTGAGAAAAATGTTAACCCTGGAACATTTGGCCATATCTTTTGTTCTAGATGAGCTAGGGTAGCCAAACTTGCAGTATCTTGTAGGAGGGGAAAGGCCCTACTAACCACATAATTCATTCCCCCAGGTCCTCCCCTAGGAAAAAGTAGAATAATAGTGCACAAACAAGGTCAACATTTGCCCATATTTTTTTTCTAGATGAGCTAGAGTAGCCAAACTTGGGTATATACAAGCCCCTACTAGCCATGTAATTCATTCCCCCGGGGTCCTCCCCTGGGTCTGTCAGGGGAGTAGGTCAATATCGTACAAAAAATTCAACATTTGGCCGTATCTTTGTTTCCAGATACACAAGTCTTAATATATTCAGTTTTATTGTGTACCAGTTTGTTTTTTTCTTATTTATTTGTTTTTTTTAAACCTAAAAAGTGGGAAAACAAAGTCAACAAAAATATTGGAGAACTATTGAACTTTCCTACCTACTTTATCTTAATTTTCGTTGAGCAATTTCTTCAACTTTTTTTGCATATAGACCTATTTCTACAATGCAATCGCAAGAAAATCCTCATAGTGACTACCATGTTGCCATTTATCCCATGACGTTTGCAGCCAGACACCAGAAATTTGTGATTGATGGCACGGTGTCGTACAAGGCACAATAGAAATTAGGAAATGGTCCTGAATTTTATTTAGCCAATGCTAATCTGCATTTGATGTGAAAACATTCTCAAATACGCCTTCAAACTCTGTCAGGAATTATCAACAGATTTATGGAAAGTCCGACTTGTTTCAAGCCGACCACTCATGCCGACCATTTTCTCTGATACAAGCATAGAAGTTTGTGCCTGATGAAGAAACTTGTTTTGATTTACATGGCACCCCAGCTAATTATTGTCATTCATAATATGCAAAATTGAAATATGTAGAAAATGACATGGTTTTTCACCAATATAGCTTGTGAAATGTTGTGAATGAATTGTGACATTTTGCGGACATCATATGCAAATGAACTTACAGCATGGGAAATATACAACGTTATTATTACCTTGCACTTTAATGGCACTCTTACACAACAAAGAGCCAAATACATAACAAAAACACTTTACCAAATTACATGTTTCATCAAATTCATGGAGTACTTGGAGAGTGATAAGCACTGATTTAGTACAAATAGAGAAGATGAGAAAGAAGGAGATGGCTCAATTTTGAAATCCGATTACCCAGGATTACTCTCATTCTCCGGCTCATTGTTTGGGAAACTTCAAGGGCCGCTCGATTGGACCTTTGAAGTAATCTGTTTATCCAACTCAAGCTTGGCCAGTCGGGAAAGTTTCACAACAGGATGTAATTGACACACTGCTACTAAAACAGTTTATTAATTTTCCAGCTAAATGTTCTCTGCTGGTAAGGAACTCCACATTTGTTCTGAACAATAATTATTTATTTTATTCGTTGGCAAAATAAATGAGGAAAACCGTGACTTTTTAACGAAAGAAAACAGCAAAATCAACCCTTTTTTCGGTAAGCTAACCTTGATTTAATGTTTTGAGGTCAATAAAAGATGTTTTTATTTTAGCCGAATTTAAACATCTGGTTAGTTCCTGTGAAATATGATATGAATGATTAGATAAATGCATTTTGAATTCACCCCAACCACACCTGTTTGTGTCCGAAAGTGTCAAAATGCTTTGAAAATTTGGGGTCAAAGTTATCTGTAAGTGATCCAGAAGAGTATGTTTCGCTGTACTGGTCACGACCATAGTGCATAGTCTCTGTGCAAATACCAGTTGACAACTGAGTAATTGGAATATTTCTGGGATTTAAGGACAGGTGTATGTAATGTTCTCCAGCAAGTCGTGCAGGTCTTTGATCAAATCAATCACGTTTAGGGCAATTAAGATGAATAGGCGGATGAACAGTTTATCTTTTGAAGTAACAGTTGAACCATCTCCTTCTTTCTCATGGGATCAAATAATTCTGAACATTTGGAAATTATGGGGTCCAGTGGACTTCCAAAACCAGAGCAGGAACCCTGTGCCCCATAATATATTTTTCAGTTTGTTTCTTTTATATTTTTACTTGATTGTGTATATCTGCTATGGCCTGCAGATTGTTTGATATTAGAATAACAGTATCTGCAATGTATTTGGGACTGATTTAAAACATAGAAATATACTTAACCATTTTGTATGAGTTGCTTCTTTTTGCATGCATTGCCAAATGTATAGTTTTTTTTTCAAATCAAGCAATCCCAAATTTACTATTCATTTGTCATTCAAGCTGCAAGATGTTTGTGATATTGGCAATTTGCTTGACATGTGTATGATATAAAACCATTTGGTGATCTACATTGCACCTAAGTTAAATAACTTCAATTGCACCATAAAATCAACTTCAAATATACTCCCCGCCTAAAAAATCCGAACAATGTCGAAATGGCCATCAACGTGCTCAAACTTGCTTTCAAATGAACGCGCCAAGCCAGCTGGATAAATCTCTCAAACTTCCACATCATGCTTCGTTATCAATGCATTACGGACACAGGTCAATAAGCTAACACATTACGCGAACAACGCTCCTGGCATTTATTATTATAATTCACCTACATACCTACATACCTTTTTAATACAGTAATTTATATCGTTTGGATTTTTTAGGCGGGGAGTATATATTATGGCGGGCCATCACAGACATGGGGCGGCCATCTTGGAAAAAAAATAATAAAAAACTGGAAAACAACAAATAATAAGGGCCTCCCTCACCAACTTTTTTCAAAAGTCTGCACGATCAACTTGTTTATTTTTTTACTTGGCGTAGTATAACAGTGAGCCAAGGTAGTAAATTTGTAAGAAGTTTTACCTATATGTGTGCAACAATTTTGAAAAATCTTGAGGGTACACTATCTTTTAAAT
Source organism: Ophioderma brevispina (assembly GCA_023653785.1). Classification (NCBI taxonomy): domain Eukaryota; kingdom Metazoa; phylum Echinodermata; class Ophiuroidea; order Amphilepidida; family Ophiodermatidae; genus Ophioderma; species Ophioderma brevispina. The sequence continues at coordinate 24,089 of JAMKCH010044572.1, forward strand.
ATGCCAGTGTCTTTTCAATCAACGTCTTAATTACCTGTAATGCTGCAAATATATTGGCCAATGCCTGTCCATATGTATCGTGGCAGTGTACTGCTATTCTGTCAACGGGAATCTCTTGTGTAACTTGCCTCAGCACCTCTTGCATAGCAGATGGCGTCCCCACACCTATGGTATCACCAAGCGATATCTCATAGCAACCCATGTCGTACATCTTCTTGGCCACCTGATAGAATAAAAATATATGCTAACTAGAGCGAGAATTGTCCTTTGAGAAAGGACGGATAATCATGCGGAAAATGATTTCATGTTTGAAAATATTGCATTTTGATGATACTGTACCCAATTTTTTTTATTGACCTGTAACAGGATTTGTTAACATATCGTCTCAATTGTAAGATTATATTCATCACGATTCTAAAGGACTCTTTTGGTTGTTTGTCAACGAGATATGGTTTACAAATCTACCTTAGAAAACATAAGCGAAAGGTGTACCCGTATGTGGAACTCATGTGTATGGATGCATCACTTGGACAACAGTATGTTATGTTCACACTCTAGAACATACGTCTCCATGAACTGGGTATGGTGTGAAGCGGGCCAGATTTGGCAAAATCTTTAATACGATTGTGGCAATTGAAGAACGACTCGACATCTGGAAGGAGTTGCAAGGGTCATCGTATAAGACATAAAACCCCTACAAAGAAACACAGTAACATCTATCGATAAGTTCCCATTGTCAGCCAGAGACGTCCGTCTCTGATGTCAAGTAATTAAACTCGAGAAACCATTTCTAACGGCTTACAGACAATAGCGCAAACCAGATCTAATGCATCAATTGTGATTACCGACAACGTGGCTTTAATCTCTTCTTTGAGGTTAATGTGAACTATTATTAGCCACAGAAAATCCAAGCTCCTTGCAGCCCAAGGGCTAGGGGCTCATAAGGCATGTTTTCATATGAGCACAAATATGACCCCAACCCTGATTTTGTACAAAATGCCCTCCCTATTCTCAATGGCCCTATGCCCACATGACCGTGATCCCGATCTGTTAACCCCATATGAGGGATGGATTGGGGGTCCTTGTGATGCATCCTTGTTTTTATAGCTCTTGAATTGCAAAAGAAGGATTTTCTGGAGTTTGGAAAAAAAATATGTCTCGTGATATGACCGTCAAACACAAATCTGTGTACATCCCCATAGGGGCCTTGGGTCGGTGGTTTTCTTCTCAAATTTTTTTTGCGCAATCGGACCAACCGTTTAGTTGTACTAATAGTGTAAAATAACAGGGAGTCAACTCTGATTGAGAGTAGATTCACACGATGCTTGATGAGGACCTATAAGCAGTGGTCCAATTGTACATTTACATTTTCAATTATGCTATAATTGCTTACCTGGACCCGTACACCAAGGACTTTAGTGGTAAAGACTGTCGGTTGTGACATGCTTGTTAACTACCCTCGTGGGGCTGACAGCCAATATCAGGTTTCATTTTCATTGAAATACAGTCTAGAGGCGGGACATTGTGTCTGCAAATCAAGTGCAGGTTTTGGCCAGAATTGCCGGCTCATAGCTTTACAATGGTTTCACGGTTCAACTGCACTAAAACAATGAAACCAACCACTGAAGTGAATCTGAACCAAAAGTGAACCCATGTCGGCTGGGAAAGGTTAAAGAAGACAAATCTATCTTAGTAGCATATTTATCTGTTAAGTATTATTTTCTGTTTTCTTTGTTCCTATTTTAAGATGCATGGAAATCGCAATTTGTTGGATGTAACTTTCTAAATGTGTTACAATCACAGCAATCTGTAGGACCTTGCACTATCTTACTTCAAGTAAAGTACAATTTGGTCGTTCCTTTTAACGTTGTGTTTGTTTATTTTTTTCAAGTTTCCATTGTTCCTTTTCAAAATTTACTTGGCACACTATATCTATAAATTTGTGTATGTTATTTTCACAGTAGCTGTTTGTGCTGAAGGTGCAAGAAAAAAATCTGGCGTGAAAAAAATCAACGCTAGTATCATAATCAAGCTATCCCAACTCTGAGCATGGGCACTATAAAAGTGGCTCCCCTGCTTTGTGCATGCTAATTATTGGAGTTCACAGGCCTGCTAATATGATAATTCTCTGGTCCAATCCAATTTCACATTAAATAATTGTTACTCACAGCATATCACTTTCTATAGGTTGTTCATCACCTAATAGGCAAAAATTATTCAGGCTTTTTGTTTTATCTGCAAGTGAAAGTATTCCGGTAATGATGCGCCTCTTGCATAAATTGTGCACGGCACGTACGTCACGCACTGCGTCTGCTTGCCGTAGTGTTGCTTGCAGTTATTGGTTCCTCACTATTCTATCAATTTGCGTTTGATTTTCTTGCCAATTTGGTAATAACAAAGTATAGTGATGTTTTAACTCACGGTAGCAGATTTATCAGACTGGCAACCCAACCACTCATTAGTCCTTTTATAGATCGTGACTGAAAATGAACTTTCAAACTTTCAAACAAGTTTGGAGTTGAATTATTATCAAGCATGGTACTATGATCAATACTGCCTGTAAAAATGAAGTAACTGGCTGGTATTCTGAAAGGATCTAATTTTGACCGGGTTAACCCCTTATGTCTACCGGCCGATTTTATTGGCTATACACCAATCACCCAATCATATAACCATCAGAAACATGGTAAGAAAACCTTAAATGTTTGCTCAGATATATGATGTCTATTTTGATTGGTTACTCCAAGTTATATCCTGATATAAAATGTAATGAGCCAATCAAGAGACTGTTGAAAGGTGGTAACCTCAGGGGGTTAAACCAGGGTTAGTCCTCATGGATGGTTACTACTCCGTCACGACATACCTCAGCAACCTTGCTAGGTTGTATTTTGCCCTCATATGGACATCCTAGCACACAGGATACTAGCCCCTCACTGGTACGTTAGCGTCCTTAGCTGCATCCATTACACTTGCAAATCTCTCTAAACTCTCTGCTATGGAACAATTTATGTTTTTCCTGTGAAAGGGGCAAGACAAATTTTATACCAGTAGATTAGTAAACTTTTCAGTGCATAATTTATGTCCCTGCCTAATATCTATATCCAATATGTTTAATTGGTTAAGGGAGATGATGATTCAGTATATGGATGTATATAAATTCCTCAGTTTCCTGCCTATAAAGAATTTATGGTGTTTTTTATACAATGACCTAAAATGACTTCCACATGACCTATCTCTTACATGTGACCATCATACCTGATCCCTTGTGAAAGCAACCTCATTAAATGTCTCTAAATATCCACCCTATTGAAAAAATAGTGTTCAGCCGCCTTTTGGTTCCTACATGAGCTTTGACCTCAAATGCACCGACAATCCTGCATCATCTTACCTAATGTTAATGTTAATATTTTATGTATTTAGAAGGAAATGACGTATATGCATGATTCTAGCAGAATCTACCATGATGCGAAACTTTCGCATCGTCATTGATTCTGCTAGAATCATGCATATAGGTCGCTCCTTCTAAATACACCATATATAATTACGGCCGATTGAGACTCTAAAATAAAGACTGAAATACATTAGCGCTCGTTTCTCCACGTAAACACAGTCCTCTGTGGTCCAGTGGTAAATCTCACGCCTAGTTAGCAAGAGGACCGGGTTTGAGGCCATGTATTTTTCATCTTTATTTAATTCAATGCTCACCAATTTCTCTGAGTTCCTATATAATATTTGTTAAAGGAGAACCTGTATCAAGAATAACTTACACAATATATGTTATAAAAACAATTATTGAACACAAATGGAGCGGTTTCATGGGAAAACGGAATTATACCAACCATAAAACAAATTAAAAACATTTTGTCTGACCATGCGCTATTTGAAATTCGCGCTAGTGCATATGGGATATGTATTTGTGTTATGCGATACGGATGGCACAGTACCGTCATACACCTTCACACATGATGCTTTCATAATGTTTATTTCCAATGGCATGTATGACGCAAACGTGCCAGTCGTATCGCATAAGACGTTATACACCAGCGCGATTTTTAAATAGCACATGGTCAGACTAGATGGTTTTAATTCATTGTTAGGGTTAATATAATTCCATTTTTCGATGAAACCACTCGATATGTGATCAATAATTATTTTATAGTGTATATTGTTTAATATTATTCGTTGTACAGATTCTCCTTTAATATTTTAGTTTGGACTTTTTAAATGGGAGTACTTTAACATGCTAGATTAACTTCTAGGGTTAATATTTTCATATGGTTACACCCCTAGGAGAGACACTAATAATCATATTGTACTAACATTCAGGTAAAGCTGAGTAAAAAGAAAGGTGTCTTCCTTCTTTTTTGTGACTCCAAATTTGTTGCTATTTTACCATGTTTGTGTAACAAATTTTGTGGTGGTAAAACATCTTTCAAAGTGCAGTTTTAAATATGAAACAATCTTCACACCCTCCTGTTGTGAAAAATTGGAAAATAGCAAAGATCAATCTTTTTGAAGAAATGGTTTTGTCCACAATAACACTTTCAATGAAAAAGAAAAATTTTGAAAATAGTAAACAGTAAGAGCCACTCTTCTTTTTTCAAAGTATCCAGACCAAGAAACATGGTTTTATTTTTACTTGGCCTAACACAACATACCTACTGATCTAAGGCTTCCTTGCAGAAATGGGGCTACCTGGAAGCAGATCAGGACACTACCTGTGCATGACGTATCTGGGGGGGCTTTCAGGGGAGCACGCCGCGCCCCCAGGGTTTAGGCCAAAAACATGCAAAATCAGCCTTTTTTGGCTATTACAGGTCCTTCGGCCCCAGGTCCTCCTCTTGCACCAGGTCTGGATATGCATGTGCTGTGCTTGTGGAACAGCACCACAGAAAATGGAATCTCTTGGTCTGCCATTGTTGGAGCAACAATGCCCAGACAAGCCTTGCAGAATTCAAGGAAGCAGACAGATATGGTACACAGTTTATGGCTGGATCATATTTAGAACCACTTTGTGGGAAACGATAAGAAGAAGCAGCCTAATAAAGGCTCTCTTGATGCAGCACCAAATCATTGCCTACCTCTTTAGCCCCAGGCTCCACTTGCTGATGAAAAACCTTGAGTTAGGAGTAAGGACGGGATAAGTCCCGTAGGAAGTTTTCTTTATCTGTGTCATGATTTGATGATGATCTGCCATCTGAAAAAGAAGGTTGCATCGATTATATTAGTAATACTTACATTGTATACTTGGACCAGAATAGATATTGAATGAGAACATCCATAAAAGGATAACCACAATATCACTTATGAATATTAAAATCAGCGTTCATCCAGCGAGTGTGGTCAGCTGTGCGGTTTTGAATGGGGGGAAATGTCACATGAGGCTCCCGACATGTGGAACACTACCCATGCACCATGGAATCCAAGTGTCCTGAAAATTGATCAAAACATGGGAACACAAAGCAATTGAAAATCGACCATTTGGGGGGCCATCACCTCTAATTGACCTCTAGATGACCTTAGCCCAAGAGAAGGTAACTTGTGGGATACTACCCAAGGACCATTTTTTAGCAAGTGTCACAAAAGGTGTGCACATTATGAGGGAAACAGTGGGCAATTATGTTTAAGGTAACAATTTTACCACAGTACACAGCAGACAGATATTACAAGCAAATGTTAACTTTTTCACAACAACAGACATCAACAACAGACTACAGTGGGACAAAGTGATCCCTAGGTGTGTTTTACTGTTTTAAGGCAGGCGACACAAAAACAAGTTGTCTAGAAAAAAATTGAAAAATACAAATGCGAATGTGCTTTTTTTTTTTAGAAAAATGCTTAATGCCGAAATGCAGGATTTTTAAAAACATTTTCATTTTTTTTTAAACAAAAATTTTTCAACAAAAAAATTCAAGTGAGCAAAAAGTAAAAAAAAATGCGCTGAAAGACCAATGTTAAACACACATGTGCGCGGGTATTCTGAGACAAACTCTTTCTTCTTGGCCTAATAGTGCCCAAAAATGGATGAGTTTGTAACCCCCAAGTAGTAATCATTCACAACTTTTTTCTTACCACTAGTAAGGGGGAAATGGCCCGATTGAGGATATGAAGTTTTCATCTTGATAGATTAACCCTCACTCCAAAACCCAATCTGATAAAGTTTTGCGCCGATATTTCAACCCCGTTTTGATGCGAGAGCTAAAAATGTGATTTTGTAAGCCCCATAGAGTGCTCTGTACAATTAATATTGTCAACCAAATGGGTCACATTGTTTCGCTCATAACTTCCAACCCACACATCCTTTGGCTCTTAGATGTCACAGGAAATGAGAAAAATAGTAGCTTTTTCTGATACCAAATGTGACACTTCGTAAATCGGGGGGGCTTCTGGGGACGAGGCTATAGCGATCGGGCCATGGGACCTTAATTATTACTAGAATACTGTTAACATGAATATTGCCTATATTTCCAGCCTGTTATACCAATACACCATTTTAAAAGGCCTAAATTGGTTGGTACATCATACATCCACGGTGCAAAAAAGTTCCAAAAGTGGGAAGCACCATTGCCAATGCATGTTGAGAGTTGTGTAAAGCAATAATGGCACATTTTTTGAGAGGCCCCCCCCCCCCCCCCAATTTTCAAACTTTGATATTTTGGCACAGGGACGTGGTGATTGTTAGGAAACTATACCTGAAACGAGAATGCTAAAAATGCAGGATTTATCATTAATTTAAGTGATTTTGTATTAGAATTGTGATCCAGATTGGACTTAACAGCAGGGCTGGAAAATGCTTGTTTAGTCCGTCCATGAACCTCTAATTGGATTTGCCCCGAACCAATTAAAACACTTTATGGCATGAGAGTAGACGCGTACAGGAGCCTTATTTCACGACTATTTCACATTGGAGGGACCTGTCCAGCAGCCGTTGAATATTATCGGGGATCCCCTCCACGATAATAATTATTTCTAATTCTTCATGTGTGAGGACTGAGACACAGACATTTCAAGCTTACCATCACAGGTATGGTTTACTTACCAGTACCAATGGCACCATGAATATCTCAAATGTTTTGAAAATGGGGTGCTCTTCAAAAAAAAATGTGCTAATATTGCCTTTAATTCAAAATCTGCTCTTGTGGAAGTAGTTAAATTCTATAGGACCTTCTTGGGTAGTGCCCCTGCCATGCTATGTTTTTTTCCCCACCCATTGGCTTTATTATTATTAGTATTATTAATAATCAAATAATAACTAATCTGGCTTAACTCTATACCGGGAAACGGGTAGCCCCGATTCGTTTCAGTGGTGTCATTGTTCTAGTGCAGTGAAGCTGAACCATTGCTAAAGCTGGGAAACAGAGCAATTTCCTGGCGGGAACATGCACTGATTTTCTGACATTAATATTCTCGCCTCTACGGCTGTTTTCATAAAATGTAACCCATATCGTCTGGGTCTCCCCACAAAATTGTGCTGGGTGCATGTCGCAGGTGCAAAAACAGGACAATCTTTACCGCTAAATCCTTGGTGGGCGAGGCCCAGTAAATTGCTAACACTGGTCCAAATTGGTAACGATTGCTTTCCAATACATCAAGACGGGTTGCTTGGGAACATAGAAATCACTTATTGCTTTAAAATATAACAGTGCACGTTTCATCTTTACAAACCCCCAGATTGGCATTAGTCACAGTTTTAGATATCATCATCTACATTTACTAAATCTCGGACTTAACTAACCTGTGGATCCATTTAGGAGATCAAATCTTTTTTGCTTCCACCACTGTCAGCCCAGTGTCTGACAACCTTGTTGATGAGTTCTCTTTTTACATCTGTTTTGGTACAATACCTAAAAAAGACAAAGATGGGTATAAAAAAGTTATTAAATCGCCCGCTACTGTCACCGGCCATCTCGGTTTTGTGATGATGGCCTCCTATGACCATTTTTTTTTTTTTTTTTTTTTTTTTTTTTTTTTTTTTTTTTTTTTTTTTTTTTTTTTTTTTTTTTTTTTTTTTTTCATTTTTTTTTTTTTTTATATGTGATCTTTGCTCATAAACATATGAGGGTTCCATACAATCCCATAAACATTGGTTCTAATTGAACGTCAACTTTTCACTGAGGTAATTTTAACATTTTCCAGCCCAATCTTACCACCTTGACCCACATGACTTTTGACCTTGGTATTTAACTTTTGACCTTATCACCAATGAGGGATCCCATGTTGCCCTATGACTCATAGCAATGTTAATTTGGTGCACAACATAGAGAAAAGCAGACAACATCAGAGAACAACAATAGTGGACCAGTTGTCCATATATTCGTCTCTGTCTAATTAATTATTATTTTGTACTATTTCATTCCATTTCATAAGGTAGGAACTCTTTGTATCAAGTTTAATATAAATTTTTTAGCAAATAGAATTGGGCATATACCTTACACTTGGTCTTACACTGTAACAAAATGTTCACAACTGTAATTCTCAGTGATTCCTCGCCAAGGCTTAAGGTCATCTTACTGTTAATGGCTCTTATTGTGTCTCATATAATGTCGGTCATTGTTTATAGTTTTCGTTAGAATTTTTTTTTTAAACAATGATTATTTCAAAACAAAACCAACAATACGAGACCAACCACCTTTTCATTCTGCAGGCCATCCCTTGGTCCAACTTCAACAATCTTCCACAAAAGTAGGAAGCCCATTATGCTGTTTTAAAGAAACCAAAATAATACATCCCAAATTTAGATTTGTCATTGGTTTTAACTTGTGATATCCCCCTTAGCAGGCCCATACACCTAACATATCAAGGTCAAATAGAGATCATTTAAGTCACATCGGTATACTTAGATGAGTCTTTGCTCTTAGGCTAGTGGTGATGCTTTTGACCCACTTGAGAAGTCTATCACGGCGACAGCCCGGGCTATACAATTCCAATATGGAGTGTCCCAGTTAGAAAACCTCGAACTACTTTTGACCAATAACAAGTTAATCAGTAATATGTGCAAGAAGCAAACAGGAAACAGGAACTCGCTTGAAAAGTTTTGGGAGGTTATTTTTTGGGGG
>JAMKCH010044573.1:0-29507 GCA_023653785.1 Ophioderma brevispina
TCCCCGATGACGGGAAGACCGATATCCGTTCTAAGGATATCTTAGAAACGGTAAGGCCCGGCCGTAACAACGGTTGTGGGGCCCCCGCTGACGGGGAGACCAATACCCGGCGGTGCAGAGTCGGTAGCTCGGCGGTGTCCGGCGGTGATCCCGCACTCAGGGGTTGCATATTTTACAGTGGGTATCGTAGGGATTTTGCTAAATGAGCGTTAGGAAAATGAAAAGGCATTAAGTCCGGCTTGAATGGGAACGTATAGGGATGTAGGTGATCAAAAGATATCGTGTTTACAAGGGCTATATAACAATATAGCTATTTTTGACCAAATGTGACCATATTTTTTGGGACAATATTTGACCTTTGACCTATGTCACATGACCCACCTTACATCCCAGCCAAAACCTACTTGAGATGCATCTATGTGCGAAGATGGACACCCACACGTGCTTAGATCCAGAGATAGTGCGTGGGACGCACGCACGCACACACTCACGAACCACACGCAACGCACACAGGGAAGCAGGACATTTTATAGTCCCCCTTGCCAAATGAAAGTTGTGGGGGGACCCATGATTTAATTTAATAGCTGGCAAAAAGTATTGGTAAAAATGACAGAAAGCCCTCGGGCATAAACAAGCATTCCTCCTCAAATCCCATGATGAACCCCTAAATCTTATGTTCAGAATCTTCATTTTGAATCAGTTCAATTGATCCATATCTTTACCATTCTTATTTTCCCTAGAATTAAGGTATTAAGCTTTCATGCCCATTTGTTATTTTAAAAAAAGAGAATAGTTGCCATGATTGCAATTATATGCCTTGTTGCATGTTAAGGTCTCCACCCAAAAAAAAGTGTGCCTCAGAAGACAAACAGATAAGCTGTTAAAACTCAATTTTGTTGTAGTCATCAGGAAATTAAATCCATTTCAGCCAAGACTTAAATAATTCGAAGTTTCTTCTAAGATAAACCTGGATACATGGGGTTGTGGAAAAGCACAATGGTGCTGTGAACAGCACAACCACAGGTAGTTCGTGACAAGGGAACATCTCTTGGTCTGCCCATTGCTGGCAACAATGCACAAAACAAGGGACCTTGCAAAATTCAGTGAGCAGCCAGACGTTGTACCCATTCTGGCGGATAACATTTGAGAACACGGTGTTTGGACATGATAAGACGACGACCCTGGTTTTTTTACAAAATGCCAGTTATTACACCTCATGAATATCATGACATAATCCTGCTATTCATTGGCTGATTCCTTATTAAGGAGTCACAGGGCGGTGTAATAAAATAAATACTTCATGGTTTATATCGGGAAATAGGGCCCTGGGTACTGGCTAACGGGCCTATCACCCCTTCACCCTTCAGGCGTTTAGTCATGTAGTGTTTGTATAATTGTTGCTTCTTATTACATGCTATATGGAAGGAGTGGGGACCAGCACCAAATGCTAATGTACTTGCGCAACTTTATATAAAAAACAAACCTACCTTCTGCAATATCCAGCTTGAGTCTGGTTCTTATATGATGGACGTAACCATATCACCTATAGAGCCATCTGTTAGCCCAGGACTAAATACAGGCATGTATCTGCAATTAAAAACATAGACTTTTGATAGCTCTATGTATTCTATCAAGCTACAACCATATCTTATCTTAGCACTATGAGTCACTTTTGTCACACTGTTTTTATAATATCCTGGTGTGTAACTTAATGAACACCACTACCACTTCAATGATTTTTCAGACAACCAAAATGTTGACCCCATCCCCTACGTCAAGAGTGGGGATACTCCCAAGTGACTTGAAGTCAACTCCCTGTGATCAATTTATGCCACCTAAAAAAATGCCCTGCCCCTGGGTACCCGGCGATGGCCGGGAAAGGCACACGAGGCATGGTTTTGAAATGGTAAACTACCCCCGGACATGTCCCAACAAGTTCCAGCCCTGCTGGCGCGGGCAACAGTGTCAAAATGCGATTCAATTCCGGGTTTATAGAGGTCAGCTTTTCAGAAAAGGGGTAAGCAAATGCCATTATACATTTTTGTAAACTGGAGCTGCCGTTTGTCCCGACCAAAATCCCAAGCTTTTTGACATGTGTGAACTCCATGAACAAGTCACGGCATACCGGTACAACACGGCAAAAAAAAAAAAACAGGGAAAATCCCCGGCTATCAATAGTACAAGTTACGGCCATCCAAGGGTACCCAGGGGTCGGGGCATTTTTTGATAAGGGCAAGTCAGCGACACTACTGGCTGCATGTCCACTGCTAGCATTTTAGAGTAACATAGTGGCATAACCAGGATGTAAGTGAGCTATCATTGATTTCATGAAATTCATCTGGCCCTTGTCCAGCGGCCAAATTATGTGCGCGGCACTAATGTTTATGTGGGAATCGTCCAAACAAAGGGCTAACAGGCTACAGAAGGAAGAAGTTAAAGGGTATATCCCTACCAAAAATATGGGTATGCTTTAATGATGCTGAAATAACATCACCCAGTCCATAAATGTAAAAAAAGTAAAACAATTTCTTAAAAATTACATGTCCCAGAATTTTCTTTTATAAGGCCAAATCTCCGGAAATGTCCGGAAGGCTTGACATCATGGGCATAACCCCATGAATACGGTGTAACAAACTTTGTGGGTACCTTTGTAGTTGCTATTATACTCCTGGTCAACACCACCCCACATCTTGGTTGTCGTATATGGTTTCCACCTCAAGATTGTAGCTTGTTTAAGTTATTTTTTGTAAATTCACCAACTTCTTGCTTGGCCTTATTCCTCTTAAAATATATTTGGAGGGTTCCTAATGTAAAGCGGATAAACTCACCTTGTATGCCCAATAGTTAGAAGATTCAGGTTGTTGATTTCTGTACCTAGCTATGGCAATCATTTGGAAGGGTCCAGTCACACCCTGCGTAAAAACAAAATTTCATAAATTGAAGTAATGAATTGATTTCTTACAGAACTTTTGAATTTCTGTTTTAAAATGAAAAGAGTAATGAGTGTCTGTTTATCTCTTAAAACACAAAAGGTCTACCACAAGAAACTGTATGAACTTTATGTACAATCTATCCAGGTTATCTTTAAACATGCATATGTTAACTATCGGGGTCAATTTAGCAATGGTAAAATTGAGATACAGGCAACAAACATCACATCATCATCAGGCGACTGAGCAGCAGCGATCGCAAGTTTCTCCAGTCACTTCTGTTGTGGGCCACGTTGGAGATAGCATTGGTTGAAAATGTGTTTGTGTTCCCCAAGAGCTTTGGGATGTAGGAGAGATATGATGTTCTCTGTCGGCCTGGCTTCCTCTTGCCATGTGTTGGTGTGTAGAATAAAATAAACCTACTAGGCTCTCCTTGGCATCTTAGAACTATGACCAAGAAAAGTAAGCTGTCGCAGTCTTACTCGGTTTATCAGAGGCTACGTACCTGTAGCAGCATAGATTGTGGCATTGGGGGACACGATCAATGCGCTTGACGTCAGCATGATTATGTAGCATCATGTTGCGAAAGAATTGACCTTACTCTCAAATTGTTTGTCAGCACCAAAGTTCGCAGCCCATACAAAACTACTGTCACGCATGTTGTGTTGAAGAGGAGTACTTTCATTTCGATTGGTAATACTTGGACTTCTCCATATGCGGCTCAACTTCCCAAAATGCTGCCCAGGCAACAAACAAGATCATTAAAGTGTGTGTTCCGATCGTGTTTGGGATTCCCCCTGATTTAACGATCAATATTAGACAGATTATTGAATAGGCTTTGCAATATGCATTTTGCTTCTACATCAAAAATGCAAGTTGGTTTCCTACGTACATGATGGGAGTGTATGTGCAAGTGCCAGGCTCCCATATAAAGTAGAGAACACAATAAACATAAATTGGAACAAGCACCTTTAAAAAAACAATAGCAAGCCACACAAATTTCATCACTTGAAAGGGTCATAACTTTGCAATTAAGTATGTACAAACATGGGGAGGTTTTCGTAATTTGCAAGTATTTCCTGGACAACCTAATCTAGGGATAATTTCAGGAAAGAATTTGTAATATGCCACCACACTATGAATCGTCGCTGACTCAATGGAGCAACTGCATGTTGAATGATGTAGTGGCAGAATAATGAATCATCCATAATTCAATGTTATATTTCTGAGAATGGCCCTTACTGGATATGATCAGTTGCTCATTCAAAAAACCAAAAGACTTAAAAGCACCACTAAAGAGTTAGTCAAAGAGTGCTTCAAAAGAATAAGCTATAAGACAACTGGAACTCCATGGGAGAAGCATTTGGAATATCAGTACATTTTTTTTCATAAAATAATATTTATCTGATTATGTCTCAGATGATTGGGTGTGGTTTGTTTTTTGTTCATACAATGCAACAATGCTATATGCAATATTGGACCCCTTTCTTTACATCTGTATTTTGTTCAACTACATATGATCCAATATGGGAATCAGCCAGTCTTCAAACTTACAGTAGTTATCATTTGGGACTTTTAAAAGATTGCCTATTCTGTTGATGCCCTTTGACCGAGGTCACGACCTGAACACAAAGGAAGTCCCAGGTAACGTTTAGCAAGGCCACTTGATGAAATTCCTCTTCCACTCCACCTGCTGTTGTAACTAGACAAGTCTACCTGTAAAAATAAATTTACATTTGTTCAAGGAGGTCTGGGAGGTGACTTTCCTAATGATGATATGCTCTAGTGTACACAAAAAGGTTGAAAATGGTAGTTTGTTCACTTTAAAGGATCATTGACATCTTTTAAAAATAAAGATAATTAAAACAGAGGACTTTATATTTGCTAGTTAGTAGTTTGTTTGGGTGAAATTTTCTCATTTTTGTGGTATATATCAGTTGGATATGATTTTTTTTTTCTTCTGATTTTAAGGTTTGCACTTATCAGTTACTATGAGGGAAAGCAGTGGCAGATTTAAGAGTCAGCAGTGTCAGCAGCTGTTGGCAGGGCCCCCTAAAATATTGATCTCAGGGCCCCATAAAATATTGATCTTAGGGGCCTCCCAAAAAAGATTTATAGGGCCCAGTGTCCTTTCGCACCATCATGGGCTAATGTAGAACACTGGGCCCCACACAAGAGCAGATTTTCAATATGTCTTCACTTCTGAGGGGGAACGTCCCCCATCCCCCCTCAGGCCCCCCTAGTCGCACTAAAGTGCGACATTGCGTCATTTCGCGACAATAAAGGGTCCCACCTTAAGCTGCTGACAGGGCCCTTCTTAAATCCACCGGTGAGGCAAGGCATGCTAATCTACCAAGGGATGGGTTCAACAGCTGAAATGCATGTTTTGGGTATCATAAATCTAACTAAGAAAAAGAGGGCGTATTTGCTCAATACACTGGTGAATGAAAGCTATTGAACTGCACCATGGGAATTGAGGTTTTGGTAGCTCATATTGAGTGTTGGTATCTTTTCAGTGTCTCACTCATTTTGAGTATAATATCACACACAAAACATTAGGCCTATTACACATTAAAGGTGTAACAAGAGATTTCAAATGACAGGTGCCCCTAAAAAATGTGAAAATTATGATTTCTGCACTAGTGTAAAGCTTTCTATGAAAAAATATCCCCATCTGAAAGGAGTAAGCTGAGGACTAACTTTTTTATATTGTTTAAAGGTGCAACGAGAGATTTTAATGGACATATCCCAATATTGTGTCATAATAGTAATTTCATATAGATTAGACACTCAATAGATTTCTTACCTTGTATTATGCTACAGAAATGTCTTAAAAGAGAGAAAAAAGTGATTTTGATTTGCTTATATTTCAATGTAAAACATAGGCTGAATTTCGTATTTGCTCCTATACGAAATTAGAAATTTCACAATTTTTGTACCAAAGAAACATTTCAGCTTATTCCTTTATCTTTGATGGAAAGCTTTACATCGGGGTAAAAAGCAGTACTTTTGATTTTTAAGGGACACCTGATATGTGAAATCTCCCATTGCACCTTTAAAGAACCATACCAAGATTCATTTAAAGCAATAACGGCATATTTTTGAAGAGCATCCCCAATTTTCAAAATATGATATTTTTGCAGAGTTATGTTGGTAATTGTATAGGAAGCTATACCTGTGAACAAGAATGCTCAAAAATGCGTATTTATCATAAAATAAGCAATTTTGTAATAGACGGCCGGCCAAAGGACCAAAATATGATTTTTGACAGCGTTGTTTGTTATAAAGGTCCAACCTAGTGGATTTCTACCACCATGGGGTGTACATCACGTATGGGGTGTTGGCCTTTCTACATTTTTTATTTTCGCGGTAAAAAAATGGCCAACAAAGGTCAAAATTGTCCAAAAATAGGTAAATCAGTACAAAATGCATCCTTTCTTCAAATAATCTATCAGAACATGTCCATTTACCTGCAAAGCAGTCATTATTTAATGTGAATATAATGGAAGCCATTCCAATTTATAAATTCTGGTGTCAAAATGGCCAACAAAAGTCAAACATGTCCAAAATAGGGAAATCAGTCAAAATGCATGCCTTTCTTCAAATAATCTATCACATAAAAACATTCCAATTTAACCTTCAAAGGAGCTTATTTAAGTGATATAATGGAAGCCATTCCAAATACAAATTTTGGGGTCAAAAATGGCCGAAAAAGGTCAAAATTGTCCAAAAATAGGTAAATCTAGTCGAATGCATTCCTTTCTTCAAATAATTAATCACAAAATGTCCATTTACCTTCAAGAGTCTTATTTAAGGGAATATAATGGAAGCCATCCAATCTACAAAATTTTGGGGTCAAAATGGCCAAAAAAGGTCAAATTGATCCAAAATAGGTAATCAGCCAAACTTACACTCCTTTCCTTAAAATAATCGATCAGACCATGGTTTATTTACCTTCAAAGGATTAATATTTAAGTGGATAATGGAAACCCTTTCAATTTTTATTTTGGGGTCAAAGTGGCCAAAAAGGATGAAAATTGTCAAAAAATGGATACCTCAGTCTCAATACCTTGTTTCACAAATAATTTTTCAAGTAAACATTTGCTGTACGATATCAAAGGAATCGTCAATTAGGTGGCTTGAGTGCTTATAGGTTTCATATTTTGGATCAAAATGACCAAAATAAGGTTAAAATTGTATAAAATTGGTTAAATCACTTACATCTAAAGGTATCATAATAAGTGGACAGCAGCTCGTTGCTTAATTGACAGAATTTGGGGTTGAAATGGTCAAATCAATTATAATGCCTCCTTTTCAAAGTAGGTCATATAAGCATTTTGTCTTTCATCAGGTGAAAAGAGTGCCAGCCCAACTATTCAAAGTAGAATAAATTGGACCAAAAATCATCCAAAACTGATCAACATCAATTAACATGGGTAAAATAAAGAAAAGGTATCACGTTGTCCTACTATGACATTGTCTTCTTTTGCATAGTAGGTCAAAAGAATGTATGCATTTAATGTCACCAAAAAAAACCCGGTGTGGATATAATTAAGTTAAACTTGCGTAAATAGACTGCTAGCCAGTAATAGATTCGGAGTCAAAATGGACAAGAAAGGTTAAATTTCTCCAAACTTCATCAAAATCAACTAAAATTGGAAACATTCATACAACGTGTAACTTGGTCCATCTTTTTATATTACCCTGGGAATTTATATAGATTTCTATTGAATGTTAAATAGTTGCTAGGGCCAGGGTGTTGATGTTGATATTTCATGAGATCTCGGTGTTAAGTTTAAATGGGCAAAATTACCTGACATTTATATAAACAGGAAATACTTTTTTATGAATTTTTAAAACTATATCTTAATATTGTAACATTATTTTATGGCTTACCATGTGAATAAGCCGAAAACTTAGATTTAAAATTTTTTTGGAAAAATTTAAAAAATAAAAACAATAATCAACAAATATGTTCTTGGGAATTATTAGTCCACATTGTGATGAACACAAATTACTTCCATACATGTTATAATAAGTTTAACGTTGATGTGTTTGATATGCCAATTGATATTTTCTCTGTACTGGTTGCTAAATGGGAACTGTTAAGTAATCATTCCACGAGAATTTACTCTAGGCTACATAGGTTTGTAGTTTAGTATTATTGCGATACAGAGGATCTTCAAGGGTCTAAGCCTCTACAGAAGGGTCTTTTTAATTTTGGACCTGAGCTTGATCAATATTAACAGCTAAAAGATTATCCATCACGGGCCCCTTTGTCCGTTCTGAGAGATTCACAGGGCCCTTGTCAGTGGTGGTATAAGCATTAAATAATGCACTAGGCCTAACACACGAGAACTCTTTAATTATTTCTCAACCATGTCGGAGAAATGACATTTTGGACCATTTACACCATAACTGAATATGCCCTTAAAATTGGGACAGCAGTGGACTGTTTCAACCCATTCGGGTATTGCGTTACAAAATGCTATTCTGACTGTTGATTAAACTTAAAAAAATAAACAAACACTAAACCGCGATGACAGATTATTGATGCAGTTTAAAGAAACAAATTGGAGGATTTTTAACATTGATAAGTAGATTTAAAGGCCAAAATACGTTTCTTTAGTAATTTTATCATCATATATTCAAAATGTGGTTAAAAAAAATAAAAAAAATAAAAAAAATACGAAATTAATAATATTATAAAAACTTGGATTGTATTTCATTTCTTTGTTTCATCCAGGCAAGTGCAATTAAAATGGCCAGTCATTGTCAACTTTAATAAACTCTGATGGCGCGAATTATGACCTGATTACAATTTGACAAATAGGGGAATAGAGCTAATTTACCTATTTGTGGTAAACTTCCAAGCTAAGGATTGGTGAAAGCCAATACTTTCAATTACTGATGATTTTTCTAAGAGGATGGTCAATTAAGGGATAACAATACAACACATTCATTTATCTCATAGTTAAATTTGATGTTTTCTGCCATATTAACCATAAAAATTGAGAGAGCCCCCAATCTGATGTCATTTCAATTACCTAGCCTAATTTGACTACAAAATGGGTAAGTTGGAATACCTAGCACTGTATCCACCTAATTATATTCCCTTTGCAAACACATATGTTCTTATGATTTAACATATTTGAACAATTGTTCCTTTTCGGACATTGGACTCCAAAATGTGTTACATTGTAATGGCTAGCCCCTTATTTACTTAAAGCGGCAACGAAAGATTCACAGATCAGGTGTCCTAAAATAGAAAGTACTGATGTTTGCCTGATGTAAAGTTCCCCATCAAAAAATAAGTCCCCCCCCACCCCCAAAAAATTAAAAGGATTTATCGGAAGGTTTCTTTGTACAACAATTGTGAAATATCTGATTCGTGTAGGAGCAAATACGAATTCAAGGGCCTATATGTTTTATATTTGATAATGACGGCAACTCAACTTCACATTTTTCTCTCTTTTACGACATTTCTGTTAAAACAAAATACAAGGTAAGAAATGTATAGAGTGTCATCTATTGAAATTACTATTATGACACAATATTTTGGGTTTGCCTCAAAATCTCATTTTGGCCTTTAATCATTGTCCCTTGGAAAGTAAATGAATATGGAATGATGTCCCCTTAAAGGTCCCAGGGGCATTCCATTCCAAAAAACAGGGTCAGAAAAAAAGAATACACTACCAGTGACATCATTATGTGTGAAACTATTGATTGCAGTCATGTCATGAATAGATTACACCAGGTCACCTGGATTTTCTATTAACTGAAAAATCAAAGTTTCACTAATGAATGTCATCCACCAACTAAATATCGCATACTTTCTTGCACCTCATTGTAGACTTGCACAACCAAATCAATTCTATTGCCTTTCCTGGCGACCTTTAACCCTCGGTCCAACGGGGTGGGGGGGGAAGATGGACGTCTGATGCTACTGTAGCAAATACTTACATACTTTGTAGTTTTTATTATTATTAAGAGAATAACATATACATGCTTACTTTGGCCCTCAAACCTAAATACCAATTTCGCTTGCATGAATGGCGAAAATGGGACCGAACTCAAAACCCTTGACTTTGGGATTGCTTACAAATAACGTTAG
This sequence comes from Ophioderma brevispina, assembly GCA_023653785.1. NCBI lineage: Eukaryota > Metazoa > Echinodermata > Ophiuroidea > Amphilepidida > Ophiodermatidae > Ophioderma > Ophioderma brevispina. The sequence goes on from JAMKCH010044573.1 coordinate 10,045, forward strand.
AAATAAGCTCTCAGCTTATGACGTCACTATGAGTCATAGTGTTAAAACTTGCTATGTTTGTACTTTATTGAGAAAGGACCATTTGTAGCGACACATGATATGTAACAGATGAGTTGTCCCTTAATTACGAAAAAATTCAGACGGTCCCCTGGTCGTGAACATAGTACAAAAACCCTTGGTTGAGATAAGAGTGTTTTGACTAATTTATGTAGTTTGGACCACATTTGAACTTTTTGGCCATTTTGACCCTACAAGGTCATCGAATGCTAGAACTCTATTCAAGTAATTAGTTCTTTGGGAGGTAAACTGTACATGTTTCCATTAAGATGGTGAGAAAGGGAAGGGCATTAGACTCATTGGTGGATTGGACAACTTTTGTGTTCTTTTGGCCAAATGAACCCCAGAATATGTAAATTGAAATGGCTATAGCACTCAATCCGGCATTTGTGATCCCTTGGGATGTACACGTACGCACATGTTCTGATGACAATTTTGAGAAAGAAGGCGATATGATTGATTTCACCTATTTTTGGACTATTTGACCTTTTTTGGCAATTTTTTACCCCAAAATCACAAAAAGAATGGCCAACACCCCATACGATATTGTATGTGCCATAGGATGCAACTCCACATGGTTGGATGTTCTGTAAACAAATTTGCGCCGTCAAACTTTTTCTGAGCACTTTGTTGCTTAAAATGGCCGGTCGTCTATAATTAGGATTGGGATCCCAGATGGGAGAGCTGGACATGTAAGTTATTGCCCATCCATGATGCAAAGTTGCCACCTCAAAAAATGACTCTAAATGACTTGCCTGAAACAATAAAATGTTCAACTATAATGAATAAATAATAATAAATAATAATAAAATATAAAAAATAAAACTGGTTTATTAATCTAGTATTGTAGCCGGCAGGCTAAATTGCCAGGACATACAACAAAACTAATAAACAGAAAAACAATTGGCAACTTCAAAGGCCGGCAGCTAATCAGCGCCATGTTGCAATATCCAAACAAAATAATCAAACACAAATACACACAGAATGGGAAGTGAGAGCTTTCAAGGTTCCTTTGCCCATATCAAATGAACCATGAAGAGAGTGGTAATTCTGATTTTAACCAATATCACTTATATAAATTAAATCCAGAATTGAGTACCTTGAATAAATCCAGCAAGTGGCCCCACCGAGATTTGAACCCAGGACCCTTGGGTCCAAAGGCAAGCTCCCTAACCATTAGACCACGCCACTCTCTTTAAGTTTTGGAAAAATGAGGGCCCTCCAGGGGTGCATAAAATGCGGGAGCTGGGAGCGCCGCTCCAAGGAAATGGTTGAAAGTCTTGTAGGTACCATTTGAACATTTGCATGTTGCTCCTGAGTGCTATTATTGCTTTAATGTGCTATTATTGCTTTAAGCTAACAGTACAACCATATTTCCCTCATTTTCAGTTAATGTCAGGAATATCTTACCAGATTATGCTGCACTAGAAATCTCAATGTTTCCCTCAGTCCACTGGATATCAGGTTTGATGTGTAGCCCAGAAATATGGTACAGTTTGTGGTGTCCTCCCCTCTCTTGGATCAGCTCTTTTCCTATTTTTTGTCCATATCGTGTGTTTTCCTAGTTCAGCTTTCCCTTGTCAAACTGTTAAAAGTTTTAAAATGGTGCACTTAATTACAAGCATGTTTGAGTGATTTTTTAAGGGGTGCTACCATGCATGTAGGCAGTCCCACGTTAAATGCAGTGGAAAATTTCCGAAGGATGATTTCAGATTACCACTCTAGTTAAACAAGAGAGCATCAAAAAATTTGGGGACTGTAAACCCCTTGCTTATTACCATTGCCAGACCATATCTGGAAATCACAGTTGCCCCATAATAATCTGTTTGCGTTCTCTTCTCCAAGTACGATGAAGTTACGGATTTCCCATCGCCCCAACCAATCCTCCCCAATTCCCCCTATCTAAAAAACACACCCCACCCCACCTCTCCTTCTAAAACACACCCATCACTCCCCTTCCCAACCGCCATCCGCCCCTTCCTTCCCACCAAACCCATTCTTCTCCCCTTCCTAACAAACACCGCCATCCTCCCCTTCCCGACCCTATCATTCTCTCCCCTTCCCGACCCCATGCCTCCCCTTCCCAACCCCCATTCTCAAATCTCAAATCTTTATTTCCATGCAAAATATATGTACAATATAAAAACATAACTAACAAACATGGAAGCGGTGAACAAAAGGCCAAAAAGACCTGCAAACCACGGACACCTCCCTAAACGAAAAATAAATAAAAGTTACCGAAGGATTCACACACAAATCACACCCACCGACACCATCACACACATATGGTAAACACCCACCACTACCCCCACCATCACCACCACCAACACCAGGCAAACCCCCCCCCATAACCTGCCCGAGTTGAACCAAGGAGTACTTTGTGCAACATGCAATAAATACACTGACAAAACCGTAATTGTTTTACAAAAATGTTTAAATTCAAAAAAATCACCGATCACAACTCAAAAAAAGAACATTATTCATTATTTTTCATTAATTTGTATTTTTATAATGGAGATTTTCTAAATTGAATATGTATTTTTTCGGATAATTTAATGGCTGCTTGTACGATTCCAAAGAGATAGTTCCTCTGCTTTCAACACTTTTGATGCAAATCTGTTTTATGTTAATTTTTTTTTTTAACGGTTATAATTATGTTATTAATTTGGCATATTGTGTTTTTTGTGTCATGCACATTAGCCTTTTTATAGAGAAATAATTATCAACAACCTTTGGGTGAACATTGAATGATGCTTATTGCATGAATAACGCCCAATTCAAGCTTATATATGTCATACAACATTTATAACTTTTGTATTGACCCAAAAAGGGTCCAGAGTGGCAAACCTATAGTGGTAGTAGATATAATTCTCAAAGCACGTTTCTGTAGTTGAAATATTTTTTCTAAGAGTTTTACCTGCCTTTACCCCATGCAATACACCATAATTTAGGTAAGGTAAGAATTAATGTGGCAATCGAGGGATCGCCAATACGTTCAGGTACAAAATGTTTTCAACTTGTTAATTATGATGCATATTTCGAGAAATAACTTTTGAATGTAAGCATGATATTATGGGTGGTTTCCCATGTCCAGTTTTCATCGATCATGACACCTAGGAACTTTGTATTGTCAACACGTTCACGATTGTTAACCCTCTAAGACAACTTTTGTCTTACGATTACACCCATTTGTTTTTTGACGTGTACCCATTATCATATAATTTGTTTTACTAGCATTTATTGACAACTTATTCGCTTTGAACCAATGTTGTTATTTCTTCCTTCCCCCTTCCCAACACCCTCGCCCCCTTCCCAACACCGCATCTCCCCTTACCAACACCTCTCTTCGCCCCCCCACACCCCCAGCCTCCCCTTCCCAACACCCCATCTTCCTCCACTTCCCACACCCATCCTCCCCCTTCCCAACACCCTTTCATCTTCCCCTTCCCAACACCACATCCTTCCCCTTTCCCACACCATCATTCTTCCATTTCCAACACCCATCCATCCCCTCCCAACACCATCTCCCCTTCCCGAATCCACCCATCTCCCCTTCCAACACCTCATCCTTCCCCTTCCCAACACCCCATCTTCCCCTATGCCCACACTATCTTCCCCCTTCCCAACCCCATTTCCCCCTTCCCAACACCCCATCCTCCTCCCCTCTCTTCACAACCCAATCCTCCCCTTCCCACACCACCATCATCTTCCCCTTTCCCAACACCCCATCCTCCCCCTTCCTCAACTCCCCCTCTTCCCCCTTCATCTCTCCCCCTACCAACCTCATCATCTTCCCCCTCCCCCACCGCCATCCTCCCCTTTTCCCCGCCCCCCCAATCTTGCTTCCCCCTTCCCCGCCCCCCCTCTTTCCCTGTTCGCGCCCCCCCACAACAAGGCCGCCTCCTCCCCATTGCCCCCCCCCCCTTCTTCCCCCATTCCCCAACACCTCCATCTTCCCCTTCCCAACACCCTCATCTTCCCCTTCCCAACACCCATCTCTCCCCCTTCCCACACCCATCTTCCCCTTCCCAACACCCCATCTTTCCCCTTGTCCAACAACCTCATCTATTTTCCCTTCCCGAACCCCCCCCATCCTCCCCTTTCCAACACCCCATCCTCCCTTTTCCAACACCTCATCTCCCCCTTCCCAACCCCCATCCCTCCCCTTTCCCAACAACCCCAATCTTCCCCTCCCAACACCCATCCTCCCCCTTCCCAACACCCTCATGTTCTCCCCCTTCCTCCCAACCCCGCCCTCCCATCCTCCCCTTTCCAACAATCCCCATCCTCCCTTTCCAATCACCCCATCCTCCCCTTCCCAACATCCTCCCTCTCCGCTTCCCACATCCCCATCTTGCCAACTACCCAAAACCCCCAACATCGCCCCTTCCCCCCACGCACCCCATCCCTTCCTCCCCCACCATCCCTTCCCCCTCCTTTTTACCCCCCGCCAAACCCCCCTCCCCTTCTTTCTTCCCCCACAGGCCCGTCTTCCCTCCTCCCCCTTCCTCTCCCGTCCCCCATCGGTTACGCCCTATCCTCCCCCCCGGACCGTCTTCCTCAGGTCCACTTAACATATTAATGAACAAATATAGTGTGAAAGCCAAATTACTATCATAACAAGGCGGATCTAGGGAGGGGTCGGAGAGGGCGCGCGCCTCCGAGTAATTCTGCAAATCTCACACAACATCAGCCCATTTTCAGCAAGTTTTCAGCCTTCAGGCCCCCGGTAAATTTTTGATGGTTTTCAAATCCTGGAAACCGCCCCTGTATAGAATTTAATTTAGTCTTGTTTTGATGCTATTTTATTTGGCGCCTCAAATAAGAAATATAATTTACATAGGTTAAGGTTTTATCACAGGTTTTGTGATGAAATACAATACCAAGATTTTCACTATTGTTATATGTTTCAGTAACTTTCCTATAACAAATGTTTATTTATTAAAAATTATTTTCTGACAAAAAGTGGTGTTGACTAAAAAATCCTAAGAAGTGAAATAGAAGTGAGTACAGAAACTATGCCTGTTTTTAGACAATACTTATTCCGGCATATGCAAATCTGTTACCCCGTCATAAAACTATAATTTCGGCAATTCTCGTCTCGCTTTTGCACTTGCTTATAATAATACTCAAGAATATAAGCTGTGGGCCGCTGCATGACCTTTTGACCTGGGCAATTGAACTTTGACCTTGGCATATTACCTTTAACCTTATCAACATATGAGGGATCCCTCGGTGCATCAAGTTTGGTTCCAAGTGAGCTTCAACTTTGCCATGGAGTTAGATTTGACATTTTTATAGATATTTTCAACTTGAATCTCACATGAACCTTTGACCTTGGCACAGACCTTTGACCTCATCATCATATGAATGTATCCCATGGTGCACCTCTAAAACAAAGTTTGGTTCCAATTGAGCTAACAAAACTTGCAATTGAGGTAGATTTTACATTTTTAGGCATATTTTTCAACTTGATCTCACATTACCTTTGACCTTGGCACCTGACCTTTGACCTCATCATCATATGAGGATCCCATGGTGCACCTATAAACAGTTGGGGGGGGGGGGGTGGGGTGGGGGTTCCAATTGAACTTCAACTTTTCATTGAGGTAAAATTAAAAAAAAAAAGCATTTAGTGACACACACATACATCCACACATACCCCTGCACAAACAGATTTGCTAAGTTGTCCTCAAGCTTCGCTGGCGGCCCACAAAAAGAATCTAGTCATTGCACAATTTGTTTCCAATTGAGCTAACAAGCTTTGGCAATGAGGTAGATTTTACATTTTAGCAATATTTTTCACTTGATCTCACATGACCTTTAACCTTGGCACATGACCTTTGCCCTCATCAATCAGATGAGGGATCCCATGGTGTCACTTATAAACACAAGTTTTGGTTCCAATTGAACTCAACTTTTCAATTGAAGGCAATTAAAAAAAAACCATAGTGACCTACCACATACATCCACAAATACACACCCACAACGGATTGCTAAGTGGTCCTCCAGCTATAGCTGGCGGCCCACAAAAAACCCTAGTCATGCAACCGAAGCGAAAGATTTGAACTGACAATTTCAACTTACATTTTGTTACATTTCTCCACCACCACACCCGTCCTCCACAGCCAATCCAAAATTGGTTGCTTGAATCCCTATGTCAAATATGACTGTAGTAACTTGCGATAGTCCCAATCCCTTGGTTGAAGTCATAGCCCTTGACCTTAACAGAGTCCCTTCAGGCTCCAACACTCGTACCAAGAACCGCTTCTGCTGCTACACTGGGTACTGGCTCAGCGGCCATATTGGATAGTAGCACTGTCTCACACTGTCTGTTTCTTTGACCTCCTGATGAATTTAAAGTAATTTTGGAATGGCATAAAAATAGATTAAAAACATGGGACGTTGGTCCCAAACAGGTCAAATCTTGATTATGTGGTAAAAAATAAGAGTAATATAGTGACCCTAAGTCACCCCTGAATGACCTTTGATCTTCCCATGTTACCCCACAGTAAGGTCCCTTTATTTTGCCAGTGTAAGCATACAAAAGTATAATATGATCCATTCACCCCCAACACCCCCATTTTTTTTTCCCCCTGGCCCAAGAACAATTGACATATGTTTGGCAAACTCCTCTGATTTGTGGACCCGCACCTTCTTGATTGGCTGTAATAATGGATCCTGTGGTTGCCTACCGGAAATCAATTTTTTAATTTTTAAAAATTTTTAACCGAAATTTCCTACCCACAATGCACCAAACATGGAACGATAATAGGATAAAATAAATAGCGCATCTAGATTCTATGGTGTTTTGTGTCTTACGTCATTTTCTCTGTCATAACTGTGGCAACCGTTTTTGCTGACATAATTTAAACCAGTAAATGAGTACTACTTTGATTGCCTTGTAATTTTTAGCGCCACAAAATGTGCGCGTCGTTTTAAAGGAGGCACACTAACCCGAGCCTTGCATGGAGTGGATTCATATCTTACTCTTACATCTTTGGTCATTGTGGGATGAATTTCGATAAAAATATTTCCGGTAGGAACCCGATCCACATATTCTATTCTAAAGCATATTTGGAAGTTAGCCAAAGGCTAGTGTTTCGGAGTCTTACATGGTACAATCTACGAAAATAATTTTGGCTTTTTTTAACATTCAAGCTATATTACAGCACTAATTTTTTAATGCTGGAACTGAATCCTAGCAAAATATGAATGAAGCTTAACAACTGACAATTTTAGGTCTTAAAGTGATCAGATCAACCAAATATGAGCATGAATATAATCATTTTTTACTGAATGGGAATCATTTTCTATAACATTTTTTTCTAATTGGCACGAAGAAAACAATAAAAAAGGATTTCAAATTTGTAATCTCCATTGTTTTTGAAATTGGAACCAACTATAACCACAATGGTCCATTGGTCTTTTTTGCTGATCTGTCGTTAAGCATTTTTGATTACTTGTGGGATATGCATGAAAAGCGGCAGAAATTACGAAATAATGGGTAAGATGCGTCACGTTTATGCAAGAATAATGTGTCCGAGGCAAGTAAAAAACAATAGCAACTGGGCGAGAGCCAACATCCGGGACCCATTATTCAAAATGTTTTTTAAACTGCCGAGATACTTATTCGGCATAAACATGGGACAATCGCACCCTCTATTTCATTATTTACCCAAAAAAATAATCTAACTGAACAACTAACTAGCAAATTCTTACCTTAAAAAGCAAGTTGTTTAAATCCTTTCCAGCGTGCCATCTGTTTTCCGCTTAAATGTTTCCTCGGTGTGTGCAGAAAAGCATGTGCGCATTCAATCATGCATTAGGACGTAATCCGCGACCCATTATTGCAGATAATGGGCAGTAAACTAAACAATCAAGAGCGATGCTTTTGAAGTAAGTGCAGTTGACGTAATGAAATATTTTGATATTGTGCCCTTTTTGTTACTCACAATTCGACATCAAAACAGCAATTGATCAGTATCAGCATTGTGTTTGTTTAAACTATTTCTCAGGCCCAAACATTGGGGCCCAAGTAGAACTATGACTTTCCTCCTAATTCCAAAGTCCCAAGAATAAAAATTCTATATACAGACTTGTCCCAATAAAACTATACACACTCAAACTAAAAAATGATACAAAATATAAACTGCGCATTTTTGCCATATATTTTGACTTTATTTGTTAGACAAGTCCTAAGCTAATCCTCGCTTTTATTTCCTCCAATTTTGTGGTACCCTAAGTGAGATATTTGTCAGTTGAGAACACAAAAGATAAAATACCACTTGGGCCCGGTCCACCTGAAGGTTCAAAAACTAAAGGCATAAGTGCATGTAGCATCATTGTTGGATTAAACCCTGTTCCAAACAAAAGAGATTGGCAGATCAGAGTGAATGTATTGTCATGCATTGAACTAATATATATGGTTTTGCAGTGAAAACACCAGAAAATATTATGTTTGTGGGTGAAAATGAGGACTCACTCTCATGGGACATAATCATGAACTTCATGGAACTTTGGGGAATTTGACTGCTTGACTATGTAACGGTCTACAAGTCCCTGTTGAGGGATGGACCACGCTCTAAGTGAAGTGGCCAATTTAACCCTTCCCCTATTTCCCACTGCCATCCACGATGCCAGGGAGGAAATCGATGAAAAGCATAAAGGAAAGGATGGTTGTGTTCAAAGCTCTCAGTTTTGCTTTCAACAAGGGTGTTTCTTCTTCTGCTGAAACCTGGAGTAAAGCTGGAAATAACAAAACACTGTTTTGGAATTGAATTTCCCAATGCCCCCTTTAAAACATGATTTATTAGTAATTGCAACAGTATGCTAAGTTATAAATTAGTTATGATTACGAAGCAAACACTTTTTCCCACTTATTTATTTTTAATTTTATCAATAAAAATGTCCTTGAAGGTGATTTCAATGTGAATCTTTGTTGGTATCCGATAGAGTCAAACTGGCCCAAAGGTTTTTCAACTGTCCTTCAGATATATTGCCAAAACTCCTGAACCAGACCCCCAATTCCAAAAAAAAAAACAACTAAAAGTATCCATAAAGCTGGAACCCCCTAAAAAGATCGGTTACAACTTTCCAGTTGAGATTAACCTAACTTTTTTTGCCAAAAAAAAATTAATCTTTGTTGTAGAGTTTTTTTGGGGACGTCTGTACTTAAATCGTGTCCCCCCCCTTTAAAGGGAACCCCAGTTATTTGTTTAAAGGGTTCTTAATAATGTGTAGCTTTTAATGTAATCAGGACCCATTTATTGGAATAATTGCAATTATAGTTAAAAACTATCATAGATGGGTGTATAATACAATATATTAAAAAGGTCCATGTCTGATCGATATAGGCTCGTCCCCAGGGGACCCCAGATTTTTACCGGAAGTATCAAATTTTTTTTTTTGCTATCACAGATAAACCATTTTTCTCATTACACCCTGTGAAATCTTTAGGGCTTAAAGGATTTTGGTTTTGATGTTATGAATGCAAAATATTCCCATTTGGTCGACCAATCTTATTTACACAGTATTCCTAATGGGGATTACAATCGTATTTTTTTGCTCTCACTTCCAGAACGGTTGAAATATCGGCGCAAAATTTTACCGATCGGTTTTGGGGTGAAGTGCATTCTTATCGAGATGAAAACTTTATATACTTATCGGGGCCATATTCCAAACCTACCTGTAAAGTGTTTGTAGCAACAGCCTAAATAGGAGCACTTCACAACATCTTTCTTATACGGCAAGAGGTGAAAAGTCTTTATTTACTCACCTCAAACAAATAGTAATACAAACATCAAACTTAAAAATATAAGTTTGTAACTGTGAACATAACAAAATACCCACATATAACCGTAAAGCTTATATATGTGACACATTCTCAAACGGTACCTCCTGCTCGTCTCACTAGCATGTGATAGTTTTAGCATTCTGAAAACAACGAATTCCGTCTTGCCTTCTCGGGTTACACATTCCCGTTAGCAATACAGTACAGACCAAGGCCAAGCAGATTTCTCAAAACACAAAACACCGCCCTCTGTTTTTTTCGAGCTCCTGGTATGTGTGGAGATCTATTTTGAAAAAAATAGACTTGGGGCCTATATGAGGTACCTTTTGAAAGGTCCCAAATGGCAATTAACCTCAGCATCAAAGCACATTTTCTGAAGAGAGTGGCCCATTTTCCAAATTTTGAGATTTTGCAAACCCTATTGTGTTGGCAATCTCCAAAAATTTGGAAAATTGGGCCACTCTTCAAATAAAATGTTCTATTATGCTTTAACAATGGTTCAAACCCTTCTCACAATAAGCAAAAGACCCTTATGGATAAGTAGAATTATATTTGTAACCTCTTTAGCATTACATTGACCTCAATCAAGTTCTTAGTTATTTTTATGATTTTTAAATACAGATCACTGTAACTTTGTTAATGTATACATATTGCAGAATTGACGAATCAAATCGTATGTATTATTGGGTAGCCCAATTTAACCACGATTCCTCACATTCACAACCTCACCCGTTTGTCACTGGTTGCTGCACTAGCACATAAAAATTACATTGTGGGCCCGGACCGCGAGTGTCGTCTGGGCCTTGTGGTTGTGAATGGAGTCAAAGGTGACATGATGTCACCAAGGTTACATGAGGTAACCAACATGTCACCCCCCTGCCCCCTCCTTTCCACCATTTTAACATCCGCTTAGCACTTACTATACTGTACTCATACGGCATGCAATATATTAAGGGTTACCATTTTGACGCACAGACACACAACACAAAGACATATACGACCGATATCCCTATGTGCCTTCTTGCAATTCTTGCATGGCGACACAAAAACTGTGTCATCATTATGTTATCAGTGTTGCATTTCCCCAGTGTGCGAAACCAATCGATGGAAGAAAACATGCCTCTAAAATATCCTGCATTGCTGCTTAAGAGAAGATATTTGAAGTCAAAATTTGAGGTAAAATACTTGTGTATCTCTCATATATAAAACGGCATAATGAACAACAATAATTTAATCATTGCTTATTGGGTGGTGCCCAAATCTATGATAAGTGCATAAGGTTCCGTAAAATACTTTTTGGCACCTCCATCTGTTATGCATTTTTCAGGTACATCTCTATCTGGTTAGATTTGACCAATGATAAAATACCACTTGGGCCAGTTTCACCTGAGGTTCAAAAACTAAAGGCATAAGTCATTTAGCTCATTGTTGGGAGTAAATCCTTTTCAAACAAAAGAATATTTTGGAAGAGCAGAGTGAATGTATTGTCATGCATTGAACTAATCAATATATTGTTTTTCAGTGTGAAAACCCATACATTATTATTTTGTGGTGGAATGAGGACCACTCTGAGGGGACAATAATCATGAAAGTCATGTAAATTTGGGAATTGCTGCTGAAACTAATGTAACGGTCTACAATTCCTGTTGATGGATGGACAACGCTCTAATTTTGAGGGACAATTTAACCCTTCCCCTTCCCCACTGCCTCCAAGATGCCAGGAGTATATGAATAAAAAATACTAAAGGAAAGGGTGGTTGTGTTCAAAGCTCTCAGTTTTGCTTCACAAGGGTGGTTTTCCTGCTGCTAAACTGGATAAACTGAACCAACCACTGTTTGGAATTGAATTTCCCATGCACATGTATTTATTCGTAAATTGCAACATTCTTAATTTATAAATTATGTTTAATTACTCGAAGCAACACTTTATACCTACTTTTATTTTAATTTTTCAAAAAGAATGTCTTGAAGGTGATTTTTCAATGGGAACTTTGTTGGTATCCTGATAGTCGAAACTGGCCCAACAGGTTTTTCAACTGTCTCAGATAATTACCAAACTCCCTGAACCAGACCCCCAAATTAACACCCACTAAAATCTCATAAAAGCTGGAAACCTCCTAAAAGAATTCGGGATACTCCAGTGAGATGAACCTAAATTTTTTGCCAAAAAAAATTAATCTTTGATTGTATATTTTTTTGGGGACGTCCTGTCTTTAAATCGGGTCACCCCTTTAAAGCCCAGTTATTTTTTAAATTGTTCTTAATATTGTCAATTTTTTAAAAAACCACCATTTACCTCTTTATATTTCTGTAATTAATTGCAATGATTAGTTAAACTATGCATATATGGTGTATTATACAATATATTAAGTGTTCCATGGTCTGATCGCTATAAGCCTCATCCCCAGGGTCCCCAAGAATTTTACCGAAGTAGTCAAAATTTTTGTTACTCAGAAGAAGCCATTTTTCTCATTTACCCTGTGAATCCTTAGGGCTAAGGCTGTTTGGTTTTGATGTTATGAAATTAAAAATATGTCCCAATTGGTCTACCAATAGTAAAAAAATTTTTAACACAGTACATTCCTATGGGATTACAAAATCGTTATTTTGGTGCTCTCACTTCAGAACGGTTTGAAAAATATCGGCGCAAATGTTACGATCGGTTTTGGGGTTAAGTGCATTCTATCAAGATGAAAACTTTATATACTTAATCGGGCCATAATTCCAACCTTAACTGTAAAGGGTTTGTAGCATACAGCATAAATAGGAGCACTCACAAATCTCTCTTATAATGCAGAGGAAATCTTTATTTCCATCTCAAAACAAATATTAATAACAAACAGCAGTCAAACTGAAAACAATATAAGTTTGTACTGGTGAACCTAAAATACCAACATATACCTTGAAACATATATATATGTGCCAAATTAAATCAAACGGTACCTCCTGCTCGTCTCACTAGCATGTGATAGTTTTTAGCCTTCTGGAAAATCACGAATTCGTCTTGCCTGCTCGGGTTACAACATTCCCGTTACATACAGTACAGACCAAGGCACAGCAGATTCTCAAAACACCGCCCTCTGTTTTTTCGATCTCCTGGTCCATGTGTGGAGATCTATTTTGAAAATAGACTGCGGGCCTATATGAAGTACCTTTTGAAAGGGTCCACAAATGGCAATAACCTTCAAGCAATCAAAGCCACATTTTCTGAAGAGTGACCCATTTTTCCAAATTTTTGAGATTTTTGCACCTCTAGTTTGTTTTGGCAATCTCAAAAAATTTGTGAAAATTGGGCGGCACTCTTCAAAATAAAGTTTCTATTATGGCTTACCATGGTGTCAAACCCTTTCACAATAATCCAAAGACACCTTATGGATCAAGTAGACTTATATTTGTTAAACCTCTTTAGCATATCCATTGACCCAACAATGTTTCTTAGTTATTTTTTTATGAGTTTTTTTAAAATAACAGATCACTGTAAACTTTGTTAATGTATACATTTGCAGAATTGAAGACTCAAATCGTCTGTATTATTGGGTAGCCCAATGTAACCGATTCCTTTCACATTCACACCTCACCCGTTGTCACTGTTGCTGCCACAAGCACATAAAAATTACATTGTTGTCCCCGGACCGCGAGTGTCGTCTTCCGTTGTGGTTTGTGACTGGAATTCAAAGGTGACATGAGGTAACCCCCCCAAGGTACTAGGTAACCCATAGTCACCCCACCCTGCCCCCCTCCTTTTCCACCAAGTTACTCATCTCTAAGCACTTACTGTACTCATACTGCATGCAATTATTAAGGGTTACCATTTGACCACAGACACACACAAAGAATACGACCCATAGTATCCCTATGTGCCCTTCTGCAATTTCTTGCAGGCGACACAAAACTGTGTCATGCATTATGTTATCAGTGTTGCTTTCCCCAGTGTTGCGAAAACCAATCGATGGAAGAAACATGCCCTAAAATATTCCTGCATTTCTGTTAAAGAGATTTTGAGTCAAAATTTGAGGTAAAATACTTGTGTCTCTCATATATACACATACGGACACCATAATTTAGGATTGGCTGCTTATTTGTGTGCCCAAATCTCATTCATAATTGCATAAGTTCATAAAAATCTTTTGGGCACCTCCAATCTGTTATGCTATTTCAGTAAATTGCCCCCTACTGGGTTAAATTGGACCAATGACATAAAACCTTTCTGATCTTTCCATGGCGAAGTGAAACCAACCGTTTAGACTTGCCACGAAATCAAAGTAAATGAAACAAAGGTGAACTCATACTTCCGCGATGAAGTAATATTTCCCCGCCAAATGTTGCGAGCATTAAGTTGTGACAACTTAAATTACACCAGACCACGCCCCCTTAATTCTGGCCAAAACTCCCCTAAACCCAGGACCATATACACCCCACCCTGCACTATGAAAACTTCGCCGTTGAAGCTAATGTGATATTTGTGTTCACTGATCCGCTAATCTTTCAGTCCTTGAAAACGTATGGATTTACATCAATTGTTTTGTTAGTTAGAATGAGGGCCGGGGACTCAGCACAAACATAATGAATGAGCACTATATATAGTGTGCCGTGTGTAAGACATCGCCCGATCGGGGCTTCTTCTTCACCAGGGTGGGCATGCCCAAGTAACAGTCAAAATTTCGAATGGTTGAATCTATGCATATTGGAAAACGCCACGGTTTAATTACAACCATGCAAGTCAAATGTGGTACGAGTATAAAGGATAAACCTTCAAGATTTGCCATACAAAATGTCGGTTAGATAAAATGTTGAAAGTGATGAAGGAAATAATATCGAAATATCTTGTCAAACTGTAGCGATTCAAAGGCCACAGAGAGAAAACTGGATAGGACCGATGGCCTAAATCCTCTGAACTTCACTCATAATTCCGATTTTAACGTGGAAAGTAGCCATCAATGCGAATGGTTTATTTTCTACACCTACAGCCTACCTTACGATTGCACATGTGTGGAAATTTATGCAAGCTTCCTACACATGTAATACAAATTTCCAATGATTCAACAACCGGTCTGTTTCTCAAATATTCTGACGTCACTCAACGTCATTATTTATGAGCAGCCCTCCATCGGCGAAATGTCCTACACAGTTTTCTAATGCCCTGATAAACCATGCAATGTCACCCCCCCCCCCCCCCCCCCCCCCCCCTTCCATCCACCACCACAGGTTTGCACAATTGTGGCCTAAATTATCCAGACTCACAAAAACAAATTGTCAATGAACTCATTCATAACTTGCCAAAATACTCTAAAAACAACTTGTCGCTAAGCCATTCATAACTCAACAAAAAACACCTCTAATAAAGGTCAGGGTCCAATGCCAGCACCCACAAGATGGCCAAATGTTGACATTGTTTGTGGAAATGTTTTGATTTTTTTTGACATTTCCCCACCCCTTGGAATGTGACCCAGGGGAAGATTCTGGGGATTGAAATTACATGATTAGTAGGGGATTGTGCCCTTCTGCAATATATCCAAATTTAGACTACTTCTAAGCTCATCTAGGAAAAAAGATATGGCCAAATGTTTCCCTTTTGTGTGCAATATTTACCTTTTTATAGTCCCTAACAACCCCTTGACAGGACCCGGGAGGACACTGGTGAATGAATTACATGGTTAATTGGGGGCTGTATCCTACACTGCGTTTGGCTACTCTAGCTATCTAGAAAAAAAGATATGACATGGTTTCAGAATTGACTTAGTTTTTCGTGCCAAAGTGTGAAAAAAAAAATCTCAATTTTGGAGGCAAAACAATGTTTTTAATTTTATTATTTTGTTTATGTCTTTTCTAGGGTTAAATTGTTCGTAGATTATGAATTTTTAATCGAAAACCCGTTATCATAATACACCATTTTGCTGCAAAATTGGTATAAAATCAATTGTTATAGACAGGTGCACATTGCAATGTCGTTTGTGGACAATGTTGAGAATGGAAAGCAATAGATGCAAAATGGTTTTTGTCCAAAAAAGTTGATATCCTCAATACCTACCCGGCATAAATAACAGCTCCCTTATTGCGTCTGTACAAGCTACCTTGTGGGCAAGTTTGGTGGCCGGTGCTATCGCACCAATAAGTTATTGTCAATGCAAATTAACCTTTGGTTACACTGGACATCTTATGGTGGGAAATAATCCTTATGTGTTCCTCTGTAAGATGCATATCTAATTGCACACTCCGTTTTGCAATATTTCAAAAATCAACTTTTGATGACATCCGTTTCTTTGCTTGGACTGCAATTGTGTGTTAAAGATATTAGCAACATTAAATCTTTTGGGCAGAGTTCTGTTTCATCCTTGAGTTTGTGGGGCATTGTCTATTTTACTTAAAGTCTGACTCACATTTCGAAATATTTATTTTTTTGTGTATAATGACAAATAGAGTCACTAGACTAAGAATAATAACCTAAAATGCACAATTCCGAAATTTGAGATTGAATCGGATTTTTTCGTTTTGATGCAGTAAACATTTATGTGTAGTATCCGTCCGCATAGGATACTGTGTATACAAAAATTCCGGATCCGGATTTTATAACAAGTTTGATTTCTATATGAAGGAATTCGATTTAAGCTTAGCAATTTCACACGTGATTAGTATAATGGACAAAAGCTTTATGTACATCAAAAAACACAATTTTTGGAAATTGAGGCGCCCTCCACAGGAACTCTCCGAGTCGGCCTAAGTTTACAGATTGACTACATTTTTTTTCATTTTAAAAATATTACATTAGCCCACATAAAGTTTGCTATGTAATGCCAATTGAATTTTTTTTGTCAGATCAATGGTTTTATTCATGTGCAGATGATGTAAGAGGTTTTCCTGTGAACTACTGAACAGTTACAATTTTGTATATTTCAAAAATGTATACTCTAAACAACTACTACATAATTCAACTACCCAAAAAAAAATAAAAACAAAACTAACCATGTATCAAGCTCATATATTGTTCAAATTTAACTTATTCTTCCAAAAACAAATGTTAACTTCCCAAAAGAATCTCACATCCTTGAAGTCTCTGCTAGTGAAGAACTTCATACAACCTGCTCCAACAAATCCATTGCACATTTTGAAACTAACTAAGATTTTCACCGATCATATCTGCATTATTTAAAGGCTCGTGTTCTGATCGTCTTTTGGACCCCCCCAGATTTACCCGGAAATTGTGACGTTTTTGATATAAGAAAAGGCCATATTTTTCTCATTGTCGTCCTGAAATTTGAGCCATCAAGTAGTCCACTTCATTCCCAAGCTATAAACAAAAACACCATTAATGTTAACCATCAATCTTAGCACAGGATTGAATAGGGCTTCGCACTATATGCATTAATTGCTTCTAAAACCCTCAAACCGCAAGTTTGTTTCCCACGATACCTGATAGGGGTGTAAGTGCAAGCGTGTCAGCTCCCATATCAAGCAGAGAACACAAAGACAGATATCGGAACAAGCACCTTTAAGTCTTATTTTAAAATGATACACTTTTTCACCCGAAACATTGTGGTTCTTTATCTACATCAACAATCTTACCCTGGTTTTCGCGCACGCCCATGTTGGGAAAAAAAAAAACAACCTGGAAGTAAAGGGGCATTTTGTAATCCTAGCCTCGCCCTCCTGACTTGCTAAAAAGGTTGAGATTTTAAAATCTGCACTCTTTGGCGTGTATGTGTGCCTAATCTTTTTGTGCAGATATTGCTACTCTGGAAACATTGAATTTGTACTTTTTTGTCCATAAACACAGACGAAAGGCATCACCGATAAGACTGAATGACGCCCTCCTAGTTTTCATGAGAAACGGATGAGACTTGTAAAAACGTTTTGCATAATAAGGCGACATGCTCAAAAGTTTACCTTTTTGCTGGTTTTTCAAAAATTCCCACTTTGACAAAATCCCCAAAAGTCTGTTTTTATGTAATTTATAATACAGGCTTCAATGGACACTTAAAATTTTCCATATTTGAAGCCTTTCCACCACCCGGCAAGAACCACAATGCCAGCCACCGCGTTGCAAGAGTGCGCTATATTTATTTACAAACCATATATGCGAGTGTCGTTCTGGTTCTTGAGGTGGAAAACTCATTTTTTTGCATTTTTGTGTTTCTGGGTGGGCCTGGAACAACTAAATGGCATTGCCAAAAACAACAACACACTTTTTATAAACAAACCATACATCTCCCTATAATGGTAAGAGGCAATGCAATTTACCCAGGGTCTCTGTTCAGTAAGCCTTGATGAGCATGTGTTTAACAACAGCTGACCATGCACGTCCCCTGGGTAATCATAAATCATACTAACAACAGGGGATGTATTTGCTCAATAAATGGTGAAATGAAAAGCATTGAACTGCGACATGGAATTGTAATTTTATTAGTTCATATAGTTGTTAACTTGCTCCTGATATAAATAGTCAGGCGCGGGCCATGTGTTGTATTCCCAGAGTCTTCTTGGTATGAAGACGCAGTTATTAAATAATCCAAATCAACTTAGCAGCCTCAGCTAATAGTATTTGGGTCTTGTGTATAAAAGAGGGCTGTATCATGTGTTCCTTCTTTATCTTAGAAGGACAAAAGGTCTATCTATAGCGTCACTTACAAGCTCTATGACAAAGGTCAGCTATGCAAACATCTTCCTGTTTCGTGCATATAAAGAATCATGGTCCGTGAAATGGAGCGTCTCTAAGCTTTGCTTTTTCCAGAGAGTATGCCCCCTGAAGTTCCTCAGACTTTTCTCATTTTTTCGTGATACAAGTGTTTTTTGGGGATAAAAACACCTTGCATACATGAAAAGTAGTTTTGTCAACACCACCTCAATTGATGGTGAAATATAACTATTATGAATATATCGAGGGCCCTCCTTCCTCTCCTTATCCGGCGATGTCCTACAACACAGGCCTTTGGAACACTCGGATACAAACTCCGGCCTCATAACAGTAAAATGCGCTTCGAATTAGCTGCAATTTATTTTGGAAAAAAAAAAAAAATAACCATTTTTGAAGAATATCTGTTGAATCATAAAAAGGTGTCAAAGATCACAAAATGCACCTTTAAAGGGGCCATTTCGTGATCCACAAGCCTCTTCCCCCCGACTTACCACCTAAACACAATTGAGAGTTTTAAAATATCATCGAACCGTTAGCCTAAGTATTCCTGTGCCAATCTTCTTACGTGCAAATTCGGTCGCATCTGTAAGAAATTACCGCACAGTAGCCTATTGGAGACCGTTGGAAAACGAACAATTACTCATAACACAAAACCCGCAAGATTGGGATCAGCTCAAATTTTTGAAGAATAAGCTTTTTTCTCAAGAATATCTAGTGATCAATGAATAAAACTAAGGTGCTGAAATCACGAAATGCCCTTTAACGAATGGACCAAATGACTACACTTTTACAACACAAATAGAGTTAACAAATTTGCCAGAGCAAATGATAATATGACTCTAAACTCAGCAACCCCCACCCCAGCACACTTACACTTTTGTGCAGGGCCATGTGATATAGTGCATTTCAACAATGAGAAATGCAAAATCTAATATTTTTTTAAATTTAATGATCAGCTATTACAAGTCCCAGAGTTCAAATATA
>JAMKCH010044574.1:0-12617 GCA_023653785.1 Ophioderma brevispina
AGGGTAGCAAAATCAACCAAAAGTTCTTTGGGGTAGCAAAATCAACCAAAAGCTTTCTAGGATGTTTTTCCTCTGCTAAGTGAAATACACGGCTTGGGGTACGTTCGGGGCGGCCCTACACAAGCATGATTCCACTTGGAATACAAGTGGCCCCCCGGGAGGTTTACCTCAAAATTATCAAAACAAGAAAATTGAGATCTCCACCAATTTGTATTTTTAATTCAACTTTTATTACCGTACAACAAAACATATCAAAGATTACAATGACAAAATGTATTGATAGAAAAAAAAATACAAAATTGGGTCTAGGGTTGTTATTGAAACCATTCACTACCAAAGTCAATTTAATTTTCTCCCATGGCATGAAAAAAGTGGGGGAATTTGGAAGCTCCCAGGAAAGTTTGCTATGGAGGGGAAAATTTTGAAATTTGAGGGTTATTGTGCCTTTTTGTACACACAAAACATACACATTCTTTAGAAACTTTAGGCAAAGCTGGCTTCCCGGGAAAAGACATGTTTAATGCCCTGTTTCTTCCAAAAATATAATTTTGCAATATAAGTTGTAAACAGGGATGCCAGTGGGATATTGCATGTGGGAAGGAAAAAGGTGGGGCCACGAATTAGGCTAAAATAATCCAAAATCGGGCTGAAAATAGATAAAGTGCAGAAATTGTGACTAACAAAGGGAAGGAACTCCATTTCAGGAAAAAAAATGGCATACCCTGTTGTAAATATATTTCTGGGGAATGTGCCTGAATTTTTTTGATAAGTTATTCACTCACTGAACTGAAAGACTCGGCATGCAAACTAACAATTTAAATTTTGATTTATTAGTTAGGTGGTATGACAACATTCACAAAAGGAAAAAAAGTCAAAATACAAATACAAAACCTGTCTTTGACAAATGTTGCTAAGAAAAAAAGTTTGTTTCTTTCCTTCCAATGGCACACACACAGAGAAATGGAATTAACCCTATCCCCCTAACAATTTCTGTGAACTAAACACCCAATTCAGCACATTTTGAAATCCACTAATTGAAATGACCAGCTGCATACATCTGCAGTCTGAATGCCATTTGGGCATTTACCCTCATTTCCTTGGAAAAAGTGTTAATGTCCCACAGACACCCGGTAATGGTAGTTGGTTACTTTGGGGAATGCCCAGAAGGCACTATCGCACAGTCCAACTTGTGCAATCTCCCTGATGGGAAAATGCTCAACAGCTCTCATCGGCAGTCCAATTTTGCGCTATCGTAGGGGGTAAATGCCCTATGGAAAAATCCATGTCATTTCAGCGGTTTTTAATTTTACTTATTTTTGGGTGATAGTTCATGTGTGTGCATGTGTAAGATACAGAAAGTTCTGAGAGTATTTGCTCAGCCAGCCTCCATAGCATTTGGGATTCGTTTAGTGTGTAGGGTTAGAGCCTTTTGTTTTTTGTTGTTATTGTTTAAAAATTGTTTGTCCTTTGAGGGTAAATGCCCAGTTGGCACCACAATCAAGTGCTCAACATCATTTTGCCAACTCCTGAGAAGAAAATGCCAGACAGCATGCATTGCAGTCGAGGGTATCCTGAGGAGTAAGTGCACAGTAGGTAGTTATAGTCGGATGTTTAGTGCGGTAGCTGGATTGTGTTTTAAAAAAAGAAAAACACTGAAAATACCAAAAATACATTTAAGTTCACAAGTGGTAGTGAGAAATCTTTGCAGCAGCTAACCAAAAATAAGAGTGAAGTGAACACGCGAAACAAATAGAGAGGCCAAGCAAGAGTCAAGACAGGTAAGAAAGTGTGAGACTCTGTGTGTATTTTATATTTACAAATGTGCCATTACTCTGATTGTCCCCATTAATTTTCAGCAGTGGCGATCGGGCTGCTGCTTGAGGGCGTCAAAAGGACAAATTTTTTCCTGTCAGAGCCGGCTAAAAAAGGCTGATTAGCCATTTGATTTAAGCCAAATTTTTCCCGGCCAAAGTCGTACGGGGGGGGGGGGGGGGGCGGGGGGGATTTGCCCCCCTGCCCCCCCCGTCTGTTTATACCCACTGATTTTCAGGTATGTTTGATATACAGAGCGGACATGTTAACGCATGCACACCCCTCAGGGCACATGAGCCGACAGGTGTTCCACGGGGCGAAATTCCCAGTAGGTGCCAACTAATGTCCTATCACGGCAAAAATATCCCAGTCGCCAGGAGAAAAGGAGTCTGAAAAAGCGGCCTAATTAAACATGAATCTTTTAATTCCCGATTTCCACCTCAAAAATGTTTTAGGAAGGTTACGTTGCTCCCTCCACCTAGCCACACCGGGCACACCCTAAACGAGTGCATCAATTGGGATGGTTAGGGAAGGCGTAGTTGTGGGGTCATAGTTCATGTAGGGTCATTACACGTCAATTGACATATAGCCCATGGGACTTGGCCAGGGTTATCTTGGGCAAGTTTGGTGGCTATACAACTTAACTGGAAGAATGTTTTGAATTCGGCGGTCAAAGGGCAGTAGGTCCATGCAGGTCCAAGGGCATTGGGGCAATAAGAGGGCATTCTGTGCATTACCATAAGAGTTCGGACTGGTGCGGTTTCTCTTTAATATTAGTTTATAGGCGGGCCTGGGATTTGGAATCACCGTGTTTTGCGATCACCTGGATTGAAATGACCCTCGGGTTTTGTGGTCCTCTTGACCCTTTAAGGACCCCTGATGACATTGTAATGACCTTTAAAATTTTTGTCATCAACAATCGACGCCCCACCCACCAAGTTTCGCCTGGTTACACCAAAGTTTACCCCATTTGAACTTGCATGGCCCCTGATGACCTTGTTGTGACTTAACTCTACCACCATACCAAAACTCATGACCATACGTCAAAGACAGGCCAACGTAACCAATAACGACCCATGATGACCTTTGACCCCAAAATGACCCCTTGAAAACGTGACCACAAACAATCGTACAGCGAAAACTCTACCACCCATACCAAAAAACTACTATCCACTATGCAAAGCACAAGCCACGTTACACAGATAACGACCCCTCGGATGACCTTTGACCCCAAAATGACCCCCTCAAAAACATGACCACCAAAACTCGTACGGCGAAACCTACCACCCTACCAAAACTATATCCAACGGTCAAGCACAGCCAAGTTACACGATAACGACCCCTGGCTGACCCTTTGACCCCAAAATGAACCCCTCGAAAACATGACCACAAAACTCGTACGGCGAACTCTACCACCATACAAAACTCATATCCATACGTCAAAGCCGGTTAGTTACCAGATAACAACCCATGGATGACCTTGCAGAGGGGCTTTTTTGCCAACATTGAGATTCGAATCAGGGAGATTTGATCTTGGAATCAGGGAGATTTGACTTGGAATCAGGAGGATTTTTAAAAAAATAGCGAGTATTTCAGTGCAATACCTCCTCAAGGATTACAGCACAATGGATATTGTATTAAAGATCCAATGAGAGCTTAAATTTAAGGAAAACTGTCAGTAAGAACTTAGGCCATTTGGATTTTTTTTAAAAGAATGACATGAAAAGGTGGAAGTTAAAAAGTCAACTTTTAAAGGTTCGTAACTGAAAAACCGAGCCACCTACATAGTATGAACTGCATCACGAGGATAGAGCTTCTTTAAAATAAAGCTTTACCGGAAAAAAATTGAAAGGGCTCCGCCGTATGACAGCCCCCATTTAAGGACTGTCAGTAGGAAACTAAGTACCATATGAGATTTAAAAATAAATTTTGAAATGAAAAGTCTAAGTAAAAGACAACTTTAAAGGATCCTAACTTGAAAAAGGAGCCATCTACAAAAACATATGAACTTGCACCATGAGATAGAGCTATCTTAAAAATTAAAGCTCCCGAAAAAAAAAATGACAGGGCTCCGCCGTCTGACAGACCCCGTTCAGTGGGAACAAAGTCCACAACCAGGCACCTAAAATAATTAAACCTAACACTTTTGCACTAATAGCAATGATGAAGCAATCTTAAAAAGGCAAAACAGCAATCACAAAGGTCATATCTGTAGGCTATCCCTTTGCATAACTGGAGTTAAATGTGTTAACACTTTAAGACACGGCATAGATCTTAGCAGTTAAATGGTTAAATATAAAAATATTGCTTGCTGGGTACCATCCGAAAGTCGGAAGAAAAACTATGTCAGAAACCAAAAGACTTTTGCCTAAGGAATGGATTTTTTATTTTTTTTATACGTTTTATTTTATATCAACAACACCATCATTTCCATGACCCCTCTGAATGCCCTGTGACCCAAAAAATGATCCCTCGAAATTGTGACCATAAAACTCGTACGGCGAAAACTCTACCCACCATACTAAAATCATATCCATACGTTCAAAGCACGGCAAGTTACCCGATAATGGCACCCCTTCCAATCGTGACCACAAACCTCGTACGTCGGAGCTCTACCACACACACAAAAATTCTTATCCGTATGTAAAAGGACGGTGAAACACATATCCGGACAGACCCACAAAGCCCCACCATTTGCATTTTTTTAGTAATATAGATTTTTCACCCAAATGGGGTCAAAGGTCACATAGGGCCATTAAGAGGTCAAAAGGGCACATGGTCATCATAGGTCATTCTGCGCAAACCAGTAAAAGTCCTGGACCATTGTTCCTTTATTTTTTTGCAATAAGCATTTTAGTTCATAAGTGTTTTATTATGTAGATTGCAAAATTGGGGTCAAAGGCCATATAGGGTCATTAAGGCCACTCTAATATATCCTCAATATGAGACTTGGGTTCAGTGGTTCTTGTGACTACTGTAAGGTAATCGGGCAATGTAACACTACACATTTTACTAACACTCCAGGTGTTCCCACGGCAATAGCCTACAATGATCTGTAATGCAGCAAGCTTGATAACAATCGTATATGCTTCTCTTTTACAGCCATACTTGACGCTTGGTTGCACCTTAATACGGATATCATAGGGTCAGGACATACTGGTAGCAATCAAACTGTCGGGTCTAATTACGGTTTTTTTTTTTTTAATCTCTTTAATTTTCGTATGTGTCAGGCCCACTTTGAGGGAATATCCCACTATCAAAAATAGAGGATAATTATTGACAATTTTCGCTGACTCTTGTTGAA
This sequence comes from Ophioderma brevispina, assembly GCA_023653785.1. Taxonomy (NCBI): domain Eukaryota; kingdom Metazoa; phylum Echinodermata; class Ophiuroidea; order Amphilepidida; family Ophiodermatidae; genus Ophioderma; species Ophioderma brevispina. Next base: position 5,117 of record JAMKCH010044574.1, read on the forward strand.
CAATTTTTAGGATCTTCCTAGTAAAAATGTAATTGAATTTCTGGCAGAATGTTGGTTTCCAAAGATTCCACTTAGTAGTGATATGCTTACCGCCACTTATTTCACGCAGCTAGCTGGATATTAAAAGGTAAAGTAAAAGTCGAATGTTAGGCCAATCATGGTAGTGAGCACCGTCGACACAAATATCTAAAAACCCGTCAAAAGTAAGGCAAGCGTGGTTGTCGTCCCAACTCGCAATAGAATATAGTATCCCAGTGTAAGGCTTATTAAAAATATTCCGAGTATGCTCCCACCGCCTGTCGCAAGTGAATACCCTCTTTTGTTTATCATATTTAGAGGATCGAATCTCTAGAAAACCTAATATATTAAAAGTGCCTTCAATTTCAAGGACCACTTATGAATACCAAACTGGCTTTTTCAACAGTATCAAGGTGCGTTAAAAGGTCAACGTGGTGGAACATCCTTTAGAGGAACAGCCCACGCTGGGCGTGGTATACATGTCGCAGCAATGTCCTCATTGGTATTGAAAACAGTCAACAAGAACTTAATGACAACAGATAAGGTTTCTCAGCGCTACACCAAAATTGTTTCTCAAAGACTCTCCAAAAAGATAACCAATCTACTAAAACTAAAAACTAAAATTTGCCGTCCGAAACCACCAACCAACAAACCCACTTCATCCAATAAACACTATGCATAATCAGGATAAATGCCATAATGGGAATAAAGGCTTGTCTTCTGCAAAGGACGATACCACGATACCAAACTTGCTAAGGTACGGACTTCATATTTTTGAAGTTTTGCTTCACTAAAGTAGGCAAATTTCCTTTTGCTGAAAATTCTTTGATACTTGGGTGCAAAATACCCCGAGTTATTAAAGCATAACTCAAGTCTGATCTCAAGTAAGACAACTTTCTTTTGTGTCCTCTCTATTATAGTCGGGCGACCATTCATCGGGAAAGTTGTTTACACTATCTACTCAAGTCAAATGACCTCGCACTTGTGTTTTGACCTAGTCCCTGGTAAGCCCTTGGTATATATGAGCTGATATGGTAACCGATCACGCATTTCCATTTTTCGCCCGAAAACCCCACTAGAAACCGGTTAATAGGTGCACACATAAACCAATAGCATTTATAAGAAAGACGACAAGCACGGCATCAAATATGTCCAAAAACTTCGACAAAAAGATACAAAAGGTCCACCCAAACTTGCCTCCCATCACAAAATTCCAAAAAATAAAACCTACTGCTCAACGCCCAATCAGCTCCATACAATTTTGCCGAATTTTCGGGGAAAACGGACATAAAACGGCCGACTAGATTCTTCGCAAATAAGAGCCGACAATATTAAAACACGCCGCTCTCTCGATGGCAATAATCCACCAATTCAATGAATTGATGGATTAAATGTAAGGTCCTTGCTTGAAACGTGAAAGACTGGTCTTTGATCCCTTGATACTTTACTGTAGATTTAAAGCCAATTATTAAAATGTGACCAAATTTTGTCAGAAAAATGTTCATAAAATTGTCATACAAAACCATGAGCCAAAAAAGTATATAGGAAGCACAATAACATCGACTTGAACATTCAAGGTCCTCTTTGAACTAGAATATAAAGTGTGGTGTCAGACTGTCTTTTTTCTGGGGGGTGGCAAAGTTTTTATTTTTGGGAAAAAGTGATATTTTGTGGGGCAAAATATTTTTTAACCAAGTTTGTCCCCAAAATTGCTGAGTTTGCCCAAATTTGGTGTTTGTAGCCCCAAATCACTGATTTTTGCCAACATTCTGTCTGGGGGGTGGGGTGGGGGAACGAAAAACAATTGGGGGAAATCCCCCCATTTTATCTTAGTAGCCTACTGTAGCTAATTACTGTGCACTTGGCCACCTGCAAACAAGATGAAGCAAAATGGTAGTGACTATTTCTTGATGGCAGCAATAGGCAATAGCGCTTCAAGGCTGCTTAAATGGTGATAAAGTACTATTATAAAAGCTGATTATTATTAAAACGGTGCCCACCCATCAAATTGAACCATGGGAATTTACACCTAAAATTCCAAATGAATGCAGATTTTATCATATAGTGAAAATTAGAATCCCTTCCAAGCGGCACTGGCACTTTTCACAAAATATGAATTTCTCAATTTGCTTCTCAAATGATTGTCCCTAGGCCATTGGGAAGCACAGAGATAATTTTTACACATAAAAATAACATCCCCCAAACGATAGGGACATTGATCTGAGGATAAAGACATCCAGGTAAAATTTGTAGTCCAACTTTTAAGTTTTCCATAACTTAACCACAATGTGTTATTACTGAATATTTTTGACCGTACTCACTGATTTAAAACCACAAAGCTTCTAAAACCGTCAAACGTGTGCAATAGCGTGGGAAACGTGCCTGTTCTTGTGTTAAACACTATTTTCGTCGTCTGTTGAAATTAAGGTTTCGCCGGCGACGCAAAATTACAAAATCGTCTGTTATCCATAAGGAAGCTGATTTTGTCTTTAATCATTTCGGGTGAGGGCTTTTGTATATAAAAGCTTTACAACCATCAAAATAGCCGATTTTGAAAACATCTTGAGGGCGCACTATTTTTCAAATGTTGCCAGTGGTCTCTTTAAAGAACATGAGATTTCCAGAAGAAGCCCCCCCATTATTTTGAAACCCTGGTTTTTTTTGCCATATTGGGATGCTTCCCAATGTATTAGATCAACCTGAAGGGAATAAGCTGAGTACGCCGTCTTTATGTAATAAATGATGTGTGATCTAGTACTTTCTGTCATGCACGACTAAAGTCAAGCATGTTTTTCTATGGGGACCGATTACAATAGCAGGCAGTTTCAAAACAAGGTTTGTTGTGGTTTTCTTTTGTACGTGTTTGTTCAATACACTTCAAACGTTTCATCGGTAGGTTGATCTACGACCGATCCAGTAAAATTTAAGAGAAATCGTATCCCTCAAAAATCTCCTCCTGTCACTAAAGGCTGATTTAGAGATTTTTTTCAAAATATAATTTTGTTGTGAGTTACTTGAAAACTGTCACCGAGAACTCAGATAGTTTACTTATATAATGCTTAATTCCAGGTTAAGTGATTAATCAGACTTTCCATTTTCATGCAGTAAACATTTATACACAGTAATCAGTGCCCTGAGGATACCGGTCTAACAAAAATAATTCCATATCCGGAATACAAAAACCCATTTTCTTTTGGAAATTGAGTGCGTCTCATGGGGAAATCTCCGAGGCAGCCTGTTAACAAATGGCAGAAATGGTTTATACAGTAAGTGTCCAGCAGCTAAGCTTTATGCCCTGGTGCTTAGCAGGCAAATTCCCTGTAGTTATACTCTATTTATCATTAAAAAAATCAGGGGAAATTTTAAGTGACCGGAGGAGATTTTTGAGGGATACAATTTTCTCTCAAAGTTTATTGACAAACACGTACAAAAAAAAACTACAAAACCGGTTTTGAAACTTTGGCCTCTCTCGTAATCCTCCCTATATAAAAAAACATGCTTTGAATTTCCTGTCCAAGACACGACAGAATTACTAAATCATCATCTCATTTACATAAAGAGGTGTATTTCGGCTTATTCACTTCAGGTGTGATCTAATACATTGTAGCATTCCAATATGAACAAAAACAGGGTTGAAAAATTGCTGGCTATTTCTGGAACTGTCCTCATGTCTCTTTAAGGAAAAAGCCTATAGGGACCATTTAGACTATAGGAAAAATGTTTGGGTCCATGCAGGGCCATACCCAAGATTTATTGGGGGCAGGACTTCAAAAAAAGTGTGACCCCGAAGAGGCAACAAGTAGAGACAAGTCCCCTTTGAACTTGAGATTGAATATGTTTTAGAAGTTCCAAACACAAATACATGTAGGAGGACCAAGGTGTATCATGCTCCTTGGCTGATAAACAAGTTCCTTACTTAGTTCTGGACGGAAGAATGAAAAACTACCGACATTAACCCTAACTTACTTCATCAACGCAGATCATCAGCAGTAGACAGCAGTTGCAACCACATGTAGTGCACGTACCATGGTTATGTACATTTTGCTCCCATCTGACAGAATCACCCATTTCAGATTTGGTCCCAGGAAGCTTCCTTTTAACAAAACGAAATTGGAGACCAGCCAAGCCGGGCCTCAGGGTTTTGTAAAAGTACGCTATCATAATTGTTCATGCCCATTTTGCATGACCCGTAATTTTCAAAGTAGAATGCGGCAAGATAGGGGTTATTTTCGGCTCAATTTTAATCGTGAACTTTCCAAATCTTTCGGTGTATTTTTCGGCTGTACAAGTGGGGTACAAAATTACTCATTATTTTTCTCTCCCCATTCACGCATAATAAAATCGTGTGCCAACAGCCATAACATATACATTTGTTTTCAGCAACCTTGTAGTCCATCGTGCTTAGAAAATAATAATTTAAGATTTTGTCGGGCACCTCGGGTTGCTTTTGCACTGTGTTACGTTTTAAAGCTTACTTCCGGTATCTTGAATTCCCGGTTCGCGCATGCGTGTTATGCGTTTGTTCCTAGTTAAACCATGCCCAAACCTCAATGGAGCTGAGCGATAGAAAATGTTAAAAAGTCCAAAAACAGATGCGATGAAGTCATTGTACGCAGGGGCGGATCCAGATTTGAAAAACGCAAAATTACCGGGGGGCTGAATGAAAGGCTAAAACTTGTCCAAAGGGCTGATTTTGCAACATTTTGCAGAATTACCCGGAGGCGCGCCCCCTCCCCTAGTCCGCGCCTGGTACGCGGCACAACACACACACACACAAAATGATGGCCAGATCAGTGACACCCTCGTGGCATGACATCCTGGATCATGGGACTGGGGCGCCGGAGCCCCTGGGTTCGAAATCCCACCACAAGATTGCCCAATCTTCTTTTCCTTCCACCCTTTACTCCTTCCCTCTGCCCAAAGAGATTTGTAAACCCATGATAAGTCCCAGAGGTTAAAAAATAGTGTCTAAGCGAAATATATCAGCGTCCCAAGGGAACCAGTTGCATGAATCAATATAAATCTGTTAAGATAATGTTCCAAATTGCAGGTGTAAGGCTACTGGGACGTCGTTCGGAATGGATGATGGATCTGAATCTGGCAAGAAGCAAAAGTGAAAGCTGACTGAAATTTGTGATTGCTCTATCCAAGTGCATTTTCTCAAAAGTTAACTAAAAATGTATCAAAAAAGCCATTTTTAATTATATTTACAAATTACTTTAGCAAAAAATATTGTCATATGGGGTGGAAATGAGAACATGAATCATGGCATATTTATGTGCATTTCAATGGGAGAGTTATTTAGTGGTCCAGTGGATTTGACGGCCGACTCATGATCTGAAGGTTGCAGGTTCGAGCCCTGCTGCGGCCAATGTGTTGTGCACTTGGGCAAGGCACTTTACCTCAATTGCTTCGTCAACCCAAGTGGTATTTGGGTAGCTGTTATGGGGAATACGGTATTACAATCTAACTGCTAATTGGATTGTGCGCTTGGCCAGCTGCCGGCTTAGGTTATGCGAAATGATTGTGAAAATTTCCTGATGTTGGCATAATAATAATAGGCAACAACGCTGCGAATTTCTCAGCCATGGAGGTATCTTCAGATCAAGTTTAATGCAGTGACTATAGGAGAAGGTAAATGTAAGTCAACATTTAGGCCTAGCCCTGCAAGAGCAAGGCCTTGAATCCATGGGAACTTGCTACCTGGCTAGCCTAAGCTAGGCTAGGCTTAGCGTAATCAAGCTAGCCTGACTGAGCTTAAAATGACAAGGATCGACTTAGCTGTTATATAAAACAAATAATGAATGTTTTTCATTCATGCAATGGAAAGAATATTTTCATTCGTTGAAAGATGAAATGTTCCATTCAACTTGGCTAACGCCTCGTTGAATGGAACATTTCATCTTTCAACTCATGAAAATATTCTTACCATTACACTCATAAACATTAATTATTTGTATTCGTACGCTCTCTGGGTTGGTGCCGAGATAGCGATTAACCTCTTTTTTTAAGCTGGCCCGATGATTAGCAGCAGGAACGTGCTCAGGAAGAGCATTCTAGATGCAGGGAGTTGAAGGAATAAGTCACCTCTGATGGCTGACAATGTTAGATCTTGGAGTCTCAACAGTCAAGAAGAAAGCGTACTAGTACGTATACGCACATGCGTCATAATTTCCCACAATTCAATGCAACTTTTTAAATAAATATATTAGGTTTTAACATTTCATTCCGGGACAGTTTATTTTTACAGGTATGAAGCTGCAATCTTCACCAAAATGTATGAGCGGATTTTTGATATCTTTATCCAAATAAAAAATATTAATTAAGAAAATAGATATGATGTCATCATTGACATTTTTATCAATAATTAAATTTCGACACATGAAATCACAATTTTGACACATAGAATTGTTTATAATGTTGTTTGGCATTAGTTCTGAAATTTGTATCCTTTCTCATCTCAAAACTGAGAATCCCGAGAGGATTTTGTAAAATTCTTTTGTATTACTTTATAATTTGGTGACGTATGTACGTACTAGTACGTGTACGTACAAGTACGCTATTGTCTCCACTGCTCAACTGTGAGGTCATGAGATTGAGATTGATCATGCTGCTGAGCATCTGTCTTTGCCATTTTACTAACAACTGGTTTCCAGGACAAGTCATTGCTGAGAGTAAGATCCAAGAGGTCTACACTATCTGTATCATCAAGGCATTTAGGGTTTAAAGAGTACGGTACACTGAATTTTCAAGAACAAAAGGTATTTTTTCTGAAAATAAACTTATGATCATACTTAACTTCTTGTTCTTGTTCTTAAATTCTTGTGTATTAAGTCAAAAAATGGGTACAAAAAACCAAGAAACCATAAACTTGGGACCAAAAATCTTTCTTTGGGTGAAAACCTGGTATAAACATTTCTTGTTTAGCTTTGTTCGCACACTTTTTTTTGCTGGAAGGGCGACTCTCATTTAGAGGGGTGTCAAGAAACAATTTGGTCATGTGCTTACACTATCAAACTTGCCTCTTTGGAGCCCTGTGTTCATATCAAATAGTAACACACATACTTTTTCAGAACCAAGTGGAAAATGTAGTCAGTGTTTTATGGAGGAAGCACTCACATGTGAAATGGATATGGGTGAAGGCTGGCATTCTAAACCCAGGAGCATTTGGTGACAGATAGTGGGGGCCTGTAATGCACTGATCTTATGTGAGTGTGCAAATATTGATACAATTGTGAATTTTGGTACACAAGTACTTTATGCATTGATAATCAAAAAAATGATGGAAGCACTTGCCACACCCCTTTCATGGCCCCCAGCTGGGATTTCAAGGTTACACAGGGGTAAAGGTTTTAAAATGTTCTGACTGTGTTGAAAAGCACATCATGATGTTTGACTGGTTACAAGGATTCCAAAAAGGTATAGTTTATACTACCTATGCCTTATAGTGTTGAAATTATGGGGTAAAAACTGTAAAAATGGT
>JAMKCH010044575.1:0-12027 GCA_023653785.1 Ophioderma brevispina
TGAAGATGGTATGGGCTTTGCGTGAGCGAACAATGGGGCACCATCTTCTTACAGTTTTCCGCCAGCAATGATATGCCGTAGGTTCTACTTGGAATTCCTGGCCATGAAGGTTTTGTTTGGCCATGTTTAATGCAGTGGATGTAGCAATTGATATGAAAGGTAAATGTACTCAATATTTGTTTCAGGCCTAGCTCAGGGTGGCTATGCCTAGCTCTGGCCTGGGTCTTTTTTTGCCATTGGCTGGTCAAAGCTACACAACTCAAGCAAGGTAAAGTCTGAGCTTAATGACAAGGATCTACTTAGATTTTATATCAACAAATAATGTGGTTTCATTTGTGCGATGGAAGGAATGCTTTCATGAGACATTTTTTTCTTTCACTCAAGAAAATATTCTTACCATTATACTCATAAACAAGCATTATTTGTATACTAATCAACCAAGATCAAAAGGGTGCTGAAATCACCAAACTACACCTTTAATACCACAACCTCCAACACACCTTAGAGGGACATTGACACATTTTGCCTATAGGGTGCCCTCAATGTTTGTCAGTTGAGGTTTTTGCATGTTTGTACTGTTTTACCATGTGTCAACCCTCACCTAAGCCTAAAACAATGTCTTGGTGATAAATCAATTTTGTTAATAAACAACTTCATGTTGTTTCATTCCATTGTCTTAGATTAAGTAATTGCCGCCCCCCCCCAAAAAAAAAACACTAGAGTTGTGTAAATTTCCGAGTAAACCTTTTTAGACTGGTCCCTGGGGTCGTCTTGTTTATGTTATGTCTAAAGATTCTAGATTTACTATTGGTATTAGTAGAGGCCATATGCGATTCAACCTTGAAAAAATTCCAATAAAAGGACTTTTGTATATTCTTGTAGGGCTATATGTGAATTATTAAATTGTCTGGTCTTCTGGCAGCTGCGTTGGTCAGATATTCAAGGTCAAAGGTCAATGACCTTTATAAAGCATATGGGGGTGGACCGTAAACTTCCATCAACCATTTGGTCTAAAAGCATAAATGAGGTGTCTATAACCACGGTTTTGGGGGTCACAAACACAATTAGCATATAGGAAAAAACGATCAAAGGCACCCTTCCTTGATTTTCAAAATAATATGCACTATCTGCATGAAATTGTACTTCAACTTCGCCCCGCGAAGTTTGGTTAAGACCTCCTTAGATTTCTTAGTTACAAAGGCTCTGACCCTTTTGATTTTGGTACAGATGGATTGGTATAAGTCTCCTCTTTCCATTGATATCAAAAGCATTCCAATAGTCCTCCATTTGACTTCATAGTAATGTTTTAATGAAGTAATAATCATGGGAAACATGATTTCTCCGATTGTTGCTAAAAATAAGCCAATTTCTATTTTGAGTTAAATCACAGGAATAATATAATAATATTTATTTGAATGACACTTGCAAAATACATAACAAAATTTAATATTAAATTTAACTTTATTGCGTTACCGCGATGCAGTATTCTGGATAGAGAATGGGTTTGCAAACCCGATCACAAAGTGCTCTCATATCCAAAGAGAAAAACAAAACAATGTACCTGCACAGAGAACAAGATCAAAAATTATTTCAGGAAACCAAAAGAATAGGCAAGGCAAATGGATGCACATGAAAAGTTAATCAATGAGAAACGGACTGAGAAACCACAATTACCTGTCCTATATCAAAATGGTTTCCAAAATGAACATGTGAAAAAAAAAACACCCATTCATTCAATCAACATTCATTTAGCAAACTTAAAAAAGGTTGTGATTACAGCCTGCTTTAAAGTATAAAGTTATTGACAAACGCAAAATCATATGGGATTTCATCAGAGACGTGGAAGGGAAATAAACATAGATGAAGAAGAAAGAAGTCCTTGCATATTGGTGCAAAAGCCTAGTATTCTGCAATTTGCTATGTTGAATCAAAGATCAAAAGAAGCAGGGTTCAAATCATGTAAAATCTTAAAACCCCATAAACAAGCCTTGAATTTGAAAGCATCTTCAAGCCTGACTATATTCAAATCACCGCAAGTCTGCTCAATAAGGGGGGGGCGAGCGTCCGCCTTTGGTGATTGCTAAAAAATCAAGTACGTGTAATTTTCCTTTGCACTTTCTCTATCTATCCAAATGATTCCTTTGATGAGGTGCCCAAACACATGCACAGTAAATAATATGGGCAAGATGAGAGCTTTAGAGGTTAATCAGTGCATTAGAAGACGATTTCGTGTGCATCTGATGATGAAGCCAGACATTTTTGAAACCTTACTTGAAATTGCAGCTATATGAGATCAAGGAAAGATCCCTACTGAATGAACACCAAGTATTTGAAATTGTTAACTTCACAATTTTTTTTAAAACACTTTTTGTGTAATTGTCACAATAATCGAGCTTAGATCTAGTCATATGCATAACAGAACATTTAGAAAGATGAGAGGCAACTTATTAAGAATAGTCCATTAACTATGTTGTGAATATCATTCTGAAGAACATCATGACACTTTCACTAAATCGTACGAATATTGTGTGATCATCTGGCAAACTGAAAGAGAGGAGAAGAAACACTCAATGTAAATCATTGACAAAAAGTAGAAAGCAATAGGACTCAAGAACGACCGGCCCTGGGGAACACCTGAGGTTACAGAACACCACTGTGAAACTGCACCCTGAACACAACCCTCTGCTTTCGGCTGAAGAGAAAGTTTTGAATCCACTGAAGAAGAAAACCTCGGATACCCATATGAGTTTTGAGAGTAAATTTGTGTCTACTTTATCAAATGCAGAGCTGAAATCCAAGAAAATACCATCTACAAGATTAAATTTACGATCATCAGGATTTGCTAAGGAGATGAAAGACTTTAACCAACTTTTGCTCGCAATTCCTCCACTGCGAAAACCATACTGGTGTATCTGACAAAATATGTTGTTTATCAAACACATGAATTCATAATCCGAACAGAAATTAACTTCTCCATAATCTTGCACAAAATACTAGTCGGTGAGACCAGGACGGTAACTACCCTACAATCATCCTTCGGCTTAATTACCTTTATAAACCAGGAACAACCACTTTGCTTCTTCCAAGACTTTGGAACTTCACCTTTCTGAATAAAGAATTGAAACAAATCACACAATACAGTAGCAAGCTCATTACAACATGAATTTCAAGAAAATTGGAAGAATTTCCTCAGGTCCAGGAGATTTAGAAGCATCAAGATTTTTCAGAGTTTCTAAAACTTCATCAACTGTAAAAAGTTAAACACTAGTAGTTTGCACATGAAGAAGTAAGCTGTGTCAGGTAAAGAGTTAAGATCAAGGGGATTGTACATACAAATCAAATTAACTTGAAAAATGTTTGTTAAACGCAGCAGCAATGTCAGCAAGATTACTAATAACTGTTTCATTAATTTAAAGAGTGTTTTATCAGAGCATTTCCTTTTAGATGTGACATAAACCAAAACTTCTTATGATTACACTTGGCTTTGCAGAAATATCATAAGTATAGGTCCCGTGCTCTTTGTCCTATTAAAGCAAATAGTAGTGATTTTTTTGTTTTGGATCAAGTGATTAGAAGAAGGAAAATCACGTTTTGTAACATACACAGAGGTATTAAGTGCATAACGCAATATATAGTATTTGATAGAAGTGAAAAGAAAATATTATAAAGGTGGCAACCATCCCCTTCCTCCAACAAACGAAGATCTTGATCTACCACACAAAGAGAAGGTGGTGCTGACAGATTATTTGAGATGAAAAATAAATAGATGATTATATAATGACAAAGCAAAAATGAGGCCCCAGATATCAGATGCAGCCATTAGGTTTCAAATTGATTTGTTTTACTGGCAGGATTAAAACCTTGTTGGCAGTGGTAAACACCACACCTTCCCTCCCCAGGAAGACGAAGGTTACCTCAGACCTTTAATGTTGGACTTTGCCACTCATATGAGGCAAGGATTCCCATTCAGCCTCCTGTGACCTATCAAACCACTGACAAGTGGAGGCGTTTAAACACCCTGACCACGGATGCGTTTAAGTTGGGGGCTCACTTCCTATCGCGTCGTGGGTAGCCGGACCAGCCTCCCATGGTTCGTCACCACATAAACGTCCTCCGAGTTGTTCGCCGTCATTCTGGCATTGCCGCACTGGCTCCCCATGGTCAGCGTGAGGTAACTGCTGTCCGCTGTGACAATATGAAGATGGAGACATATAAACAGGGAGGGGGTGAATCAGTTCCAGCCCAGAGGTTGATTAGAACGTCGTTCCCTATCTGCCCTTCGGCGATATGCGCAATAACATTTCGCATTCTCATGGTCGAAATCCCTATTGGGCGCCCACACAAACGGCTCGACTTTGACAGCCATAATTTCAATGAATGAGTGGCCGCTTAAATATTTGCCTCTTTTCTGAGTCATTGATCGATCCAGTTGTCGTCAGGCCTATTTTTTCCCTTGAGTCGGGTGTTCTTATGGGAGAAAATAAAGAGAAAGCCCTTGGTATCAGCAAAGTTTCATTACGTGACACGCCAGCTGCAGAGGTGACCGACGAGGTTTGGACAGCTGTTTTGTTTATGGATCCGCGAAGAGAAACAGGAATTTATGGGAATATTTGAATATCTTTCAGCATTTAGCATAATCCCTGATGAAATTTGTGTGGTTATTTTATGTCTGACAATAGGTTAGTACGGCGTTTTTCTGTCGATTTATATTCACAGTACATAATGATTTTGTGAAGTTGAAACTGCATTAAAGTAACAGTGGGGCCTGTGGCCTTGCAATGAGTGGCATTGGGTTTCGTAATTGACAGACTTGGCAGTGAGAGTTCCACAACAACAAAACAAATCATGCATGTACTGATTTGTTTACATTGATAATCTTTAATACTTTCCAAATTCTGCACCTCCACGTCTTGGTCGGAATTCGGCTCTGATAACATCGATCCCAAAATTTCTAAAAATAGCCCAAGGCGATAGCTTTTGACCCTGGCTTCCGGTGCAATGCGATGTGGGATCGGTCTCTATCAACCTCTGAGGTTCCCGCCTATGCTGAGAGATTCTTCGGCTATTCCGGGTGGTGCCAAGATTGGGACAACCGGCTGATCGCCTCCCGTGTTTGGGAGTGGACAATGTTTTGCCGGACGTCTCCCATGAGGGTCCCTAATTCCTGACAACAGCCCGAGTCGAAGGGCTGTCTGTGGGTGGGCAAGCTCTACTTTGCGTTGTGCCGCACCTCTTTCCTAGATGGTGACCGTCCACACGTGGATCTGTTCGCCTCAGTCAGGAATCTACAGATTGTGGCATATTAGGGGCCTACTCTTGGAACACGGATCCCCGGGCAGTCAAACGGGAATGCATGGCACGACCGGTCAGGATTTGATAGCCTATAAGGCTTTTCATAGCTCTCCAGGTTGCATGGTTCCAAAAGTTCACCCGTAGTGTGCTCTGTCTCGCGACTGCCTGGTCCTGCTGGTAGCCCATTATGGCCCTGGCAGCTGTGGTTCCCAGGCCCGCGAGACATCCGCTTGTACAGGGAACAGAATCCATCTTCAAAGGGAGGGGCCTGTAAAGGTCCTCCAGTGGACGCGTTCGTCCCAGATTGCACCACCCATGCTCCGAACCTGTCTGGTGCATTCTGTAGACTGTACACTTATTGTGACTTTCCTGAAAGGCTGCCATCTCAATGTTATTTATTTAGGCAAATCACTAGAGCCATCATAGGATTACCATTATGGTGTGCGATAGAGAGTTCAATCCATTCAATTCTGGACTTAATACCGGGTTGGTATTTCATCAGGAAGGTCTTTCAAGGCGTGGGAATTAACTTGGCGTCCTAACTGTCCGAGGTTTCTTTTTTACGAACAGCCACAGGCCAGACCCATAAAGGGCTCGGTAATGGCATGACCGTTTAAGTCGCCTCTTGTCCAATCTGTTGAAGGGTATGTTTCGGATCGTCCCGGTTATCGTAGCCTTGTTTCGTAGTGGGATTTGGCCCATTGGTCTTGCAATTCTTGGTGTCGAAACAGTTTAAAACCAGCCGAAAGCTTAATCTTCTGGAACTTCCTAGTAGCTGTGGCTTGTGGCCATAGGGGTTTCGGATTCATGCCTTGCCTACGGGCGAGGCCCCCACCGCTTTGAGCGCAAGGAGGTCTCTATTCTTCCACATGCAGGCTTTTTGGCCAAGAATCAGACTCTTTCTTTTACCCCGAAACGGTGTTTCTGCCAACGGCTCCATAATTGCAGACCGGTTTCAGACAGCTCAAAGAAGCTGCAACAAGTGACACATTGAGCCAGCTGTAAAAAAAAAAAAGAAATATTCCTCAGTCATCTAAATGCCCCAAAAACACAATGATTGGTTACTGGCTTCTTGGTTGGGGCCATATTATGTTCGAGCTCACGCTTCCCCCTGGCCTTCAGCCCAGACATTTTGACAATGTCGGTTGAGTTGGTACTTCACCTTCCAACAATTCTACAGCCTGTCTCAAAAAAATGGTACCACCAAACATATTTTTTTTTAACATTATTCTTAATTAAGTAAGTCATATTGTTATCACATTAAATAAGCAAAGACCAGGCTTTCCATGATTTTTGTTTCATCTCATTTGCCCTTGTTTTTTTCAATCGAGAGATACACAAAAAAAAGAAAAAAAAAAAACCCCCCCCCCTCCAGTTTACTGTGGACACAAAATCAAGTTTGTGCATTTCTGGTTGAGTGAAACGGTGAAAAGAATTAGTTAAAATAAGTTATTGACATTTGAACAGATTGAACTTCTTTAAAAAGGGATTACTTCATAAAGAAACTAAAAGATCCGAACATTTTGCGTAATGGTGGAGCTATGATCAGTAAGTTCATAGTTTTAAGATAAAGTGAATAACATTCACATACTGTTTTTGTTAGAAGAGAACCATAGCGTATCAGCAACTTTGGAGGAGAGAGATTTTATGGTCTTGAGTATCATGAAACGCACATTCCTACCAACACCTTGATACTAGCTTCCAATTATTTTTATTTGCTTCAACAATTAGTAAATGCACAAAGATAGTGCAATATTTTTAAACCAGTTCTTTTGATTTGGGGTGTTTATTTTGGTTGCAATTACATTCCTTTTGGCCCGATTTTAACAATACCATTTTGTAATGAATTCCAGTTCCATTTATCATTGACGTGTAATAAATATTGTATGGTTTATTATTTCACATAAGATATTTATACATTAATGCTTATGTTACTATTAAAACTGGTATCGATAAAACTAGACTTCATTTTCTTACTTTATTCTGTGTTTTTGTTTCTTTGGTCAAGTTGCAATCTTTTGGTGAGCTTCAGACAGTATGGCATAAACTGCGCGACAACACTCTGCATGCATGAAAGTGGCACAAAATCGATTTTGGTGTACGCACTAAATTGATTATATCTCTAGAGGACACAAGCAAATAAGATGAAACAAACACCATTGGAAAGCACTGGTCTTGTTCTTTAATATTATGCATGTAAGACTGACTCTTTTGAAATTTCGTATTTAAACCAATTTTTTTCTGATTGTACCACTTTTTTGAGACCGGCTGTACTGTGTGCATTGTGTTAGTCAGCGGAGAGGGTGTGTCGCCGTCCAATCCTTCTCGGCTAATAGCTCTGAACCAGGAGCATTAGGCGCTCGGGTGGGGCCGTTGACAGGGGTTGCGTTGGCGTTGGCTACTTCCGCGATCTTCTTCCGCCACCGATTAAGCAATGCAGTGGTATTCGGTGAAAAGTATGGTTTTGTGTAGCACTAGTTACAGTTATCACTCCTCAGGAGTGAGAGGGCGATGCCCTGAGTTTACGTGTGTCCTAATGCCAGACCGCATATGGCGCTCACCGCCATTGTCATTTCTACCTACAGCAGGTCGTTGGAAGGTGTTGTCTGAGTTTGTTTGTTTTTTTGTGAGAGAAAACATTTTGGAAAGGGCGAATCACAGTGCCGCTTGATGTGGTCCATGTATTTTGTGTGTGCGTGTCCCGCCTATTTTGGGATTGGCACTCATTTAGCAGTGGTATTGGTGGTTTTTAATAGTACCCAAAATGGAATATGCCAAAAGGTCTATCATTAGTACCACACTATCAAATCACACAGGACTCGTCAGTTCGAGGATCTGTCCAAGACCAATATCTCTGATTTGACAATAATATTGTAGGTGTTTTTTTTTTTTTTTTTTTTTTTTTTTTAATATTGTTGTTTAATATGTTTAAGAATAAACGAATTGGCTAATTTATGTTGAGAAAAACTTGCAAAAATTGGATTAAGTGATTTCTATGTTGAAAAGCAATTGATGGCTGCATTTGTACGCCTAAAAAGATGGTGTTTTTATTGACATCACCTTTTTGCTTCTAGGCCAATTGGCTGAAGAAGTTAGACCCCTCAAATGTCGCCTTTGACCATGTTTGACCTTGAATATCTGACCAACCAGCAAACTAGAAGCGCCGGACATTTTTTTCATAATTAGTCATATATAGGCCTACCCGAAATATACAAAAAAGTCATTTTATTCGAATTGTTCAAGGTACATAAGGACATGTGTCACATTAAGCCTTTACTATTACGGTCCTCCCCCAATTTGTTATTCTCCCCCCTCAAGAGGTTGTTTGAAGGTTTTGCTTTTCTTTTTGTTAGAAAACATTGTGGAGCAAGGGCGAATCCCTGGCCCTGTGATGCAGTTTCAGGAGTTGGCTTATTTTCAACGTGGTAATGGGATTATGATGTACCAATGAAAATATTTGTCAAGAATGTGTAATTAGAAGCATTGATATCCTCGATTTTACCAATAGTTTTGGCGTTTCATTATAGATGATGGTCAATGTTTTGGTTTATTGGAACTTGTTAAGACTGACGAATTGGCTAATTTATGTTGAGGAAAACGTGTTGGGAAAAAAATTTTGATTTTAAAAGTGCTTTCCATGCTGAAAGATAACAATGGGACTTCATTTGAAGCTCAAAACGTTTTTATCATGTTTATTGACCCCCAAAAACATGGGTATAGACACGTATTTTTGTTCTAGGCCCAATTGGATGAGCAGCAGTTATAACCCATCATAGGCCGTATAAAGGTTTTTGACCTTTGACTTGAATTTGGACCACCGCAGGAAGAGCAACTAGAAGGCAGGGACAAATATTTTGGGTAATAATTATTCTATATAGGCCTACCCGAAGTACAACGCGTCTTTTATTAGAATGTGTTAAGGTTTCTATAGGAAATTGTGTCTATTACGCCTCTACTCTATGTAAATTTAATTCTATTTTTAATAGAACAAAAATCTTTTGAATAAAAAGGATAACAGGGGAAAAAGGTTGGAAATGATCCAATGACTCTAATGACACTGGGCCCATTTCTCTGTAAAAACTCGTTAAAACTGCTTTTTACGTGCAAATTTCAGCAGTTTTAATAAAATGTGACGTCAATTTTCCAAACCCAGGAACACGTTGCAGTGACTTATTTCCTCATTTGATCAAAACCAGTCAGAAAATATCTAAATCCCCTAGTTCATTCATCTTAACAATTAAAAGCAAGTATAAAACGTTAGTTGCCCTTATAGGGACTATCCCACTAGCCAAGGAAGATTTTAAGTCTGACAAAAAATGCTGTTGTATCGCACCAATATATGACCTTTTGAGTTAACCTGGTTATTCTTACTTTTAAGCATTTGTAGACAAAAAACTGCTGTGGAATGCTAACAGTTACCTGGCGTATGTACAGTTGTCTGCCAACTTTGGTTGGGTGAATATTGAATAGACGCATAACAAAATAGGTCTGGAACATATTGAGTTGATTTCTTATTTGATTAATGGTAGTACAACAAATTTTTGCAAAAAGTGGTGTTGTAACTGGATTGTTCCTTGGTTTGTAAAGGTGGGGTACAAATTGGTATTTTTCCTATGACCCTTTGTGGTAGTACATTATACAGAAACCAGGGCTTAATACTCCTATTTTAATCATCCCTTTAAAACCACAATGCAAATGGAGGTAAGCAGGAAATGAGAAAATGGGTACCCTAGGCTGAGTTTATTTGGAACTTAGCTAGGTGGAAAGCCACTCTATCAGTTAGGTGTTGTTTTTTCAAATGTAAACAAACTTGCTAATTTTAATCAAAGTGAATATTTTTGCATTTGCATGGAAAATGTGTTTCTATGGATAATTGTAGTTTTTAAAATCCAACACAAAAAGTTCCAAAAGTATCAGGATCCTGATCTTCAAGACCTGTGCTTTAAAGGTTTGTCAATCAGTGCATACTGGTTTGAATGTTACTCCCGACCGCAGGGCCTGGTTTAAACAAAAATATGATTTAAATGTTACAAAATGCCTTCTGCACAAAATATGTAGTACACCTCTGGTGGTATTCTTAAAGGAGACTAACTAGCCTGGGTTTAAACGCGGTTAGTTCCTACAAGAAGACCTTTTTCCTTTCAAAATATATGATAGTTAATGTAACGGTGAGAAAATTTCCTCATGGAGTGGGCCCTGTCCAGCCCATCCATGAGACTTTTCTCACGTTACAGCACACTGTTATAGTTATGTTGTAGAAAAAAAGGTCCCTTCTTGTAGGACTAACCCTTGTTTAAACCCAGGACTAAAGTTAGTCTCCTTTCAGAATACCACCCAGCCTGTTTTTAAAAGAGGCAAAAGGACATTTCCAGAAAGTGCCCAATTATTGTTTTTAGGTGTAATCCAGCCACCCCCCATTAGCGGGGAGAACAAAACCTGATTTATACTCTGGTTTACTAAAAACACAAATACACACACAGATACACAGACTTACGCCAAGTTATCCCTATGTGCCTTCTGCAATTCTGCCACAGACATCAAAACATGTATAAAGCAGGAAAGCGTTAAAACATTTTTTTTTTACTTGTTTGTCCAATAACCTTCAAAACATTCTCTGTCCTGGTGTCTCCACCGAACAAGTGCAATTGAGGGAAATTTGTACCAAAATAAATCTCCTCGTTCTTTTCATAAGCTTTGACTGTTCAGTTCATAATTACTTCCATGGCAAAAGTTTGTCTGCACCGTCAAACAGCGACAGCAGAATGAAAGTGGAGCAATTTTCAATACGATGCTATCGTTTTTTGTGCAAGTCTATGATAAGTCCGATGCATATCATCAACCAGTTTTGAAAAGTGGGGACGCATGCAAAAAGTGGGGGGGGGGGGTCATGCCCCTTCAACTGCTGCTGCCGTCAAAATTAGTCAGCCGTACATTGTCACCTTTCTCCAGAGATCTGTGTTAAAGGTGCACCAAGAATTTTGGGGCGGCCCATTTATTTTGTCATATGTAATGATTTAATTAGATAGGACCTCTAAGGGATCTTTTACCTTGTCTTAGGTTACAGATGCCTTGGAAGTGAAAACAAAGTGATTTTAATTTAATTTCAATATAAAAAATAGGCTGAATTTTCGTATTTGCTCTATACAATAAAAATTTCACATTTTTTATACCAAGAAATAGTTTTCAGCTTAATCCTTTCACATGGAGGGGGAACCATTTTTGATAAAATCTTTACGTGGGCAAAATCAAATTTTTCATATTTTCTTAGGGATACCTATTATAAATGTGAAACCTCTTGTTGCACATTTAAACTATATTTTTTAGAAATGTCAAATTTGTAAAATTTGCTCAGGACACAGGTAGTGCAATGAATAATTCAACGCAGTTGTTTAAACAAGTTCTATAGCGACAATTTACTTGCCCGACTCTCAATTTATGAGCATTCGGATAAGTAGTACCCTGTCATCACAAAATTGGATTGGTAAACAATTAAATCACCTGTATTAACATAAAACACCCATTGTAACTGTTACTTCAGTTATTACAAACCTCGATGATCCCAATACTAGCTCAGACCTAGCATTTCAAGTCTATTTTAGTGTTAAATTAGCCAAATTCAGGCTATTCAGTGTTAACTACTTAAACTCAACTCTAATGGATCAGGTGGTTGCACCAGCCTCATTCCATTAGCATCACCAAAAATGTCAAAAGAAATTACAGCATACTGAGTGCACC
>JAMKCH010044576.1:0-19882 GCA_023653785.1 Ophioderma brevispina
TTTGAATGGACTCTTTTACCTCTTTCCCATAGTGCACTAGTCCTGCAGATATGTCAGTACATCATTCTTGTCCTCACACCCGGTTTCGTTATGCTGAAGTGAAAACAGACATTTCTGCGAACAGAGATAATCCAGGACGTCAACGAAATCCTGGAAGATCCCTCTGGAATAGTTCAAACACTGCTTTCCAATTATGCCCAGGGATCCAGGACGAATTGGGACAGCCAGGAGTTTTCACCCTACACTTATCGAACAAGTGGCTGCAATTATACAGATACAGGCGTGATTCTCCGTGTATATGGGACCGACGGCTTAACCGTCCCCTCCGAAGTACGGCGAAGGACAGGGTATTCTCATGGTTCGTCCAAATGAACCACGGGGAGAGCAGAATTACAGTTTTATCAATAGCTCTCACAAATCAAATTCAGAATTTAGTACCCAATTAAATCCCAGCAAGTGGCCCCGCTGGGGCTCAAACCGGGGACCTTCTGCACCAAAGGCGAATACCCTAACCAGTGGGCCACGCTCTCCCATTCCCATTGTGCACTATGGGAAGAAGTATACCCGTAAAATATAGAATAAAAATAGTAAGATAGTAAGAAAATAGATGTTCTGCTCAATGAAAGTGGCCTCCTCCATCCGATGACATGGTGGTGCTCTACTACATGATATGTGATGCCTGATTTGTGTACTCTGTTCAATGTCTATCTTTCTGCATGCCTTAGTAAAAAGAGTAGTGGTCTACATTATTGACTCCAGCTTTATACTCAAGTCGAGTGTCTAATTTATTTCCCGTTTCACCGATGAAGATAGTTCACAGTTCAAACATGCAAAACATAGAATGCATGGGTGACTTCATACACGGTTAAAATGACCAAAAAAATCTTTTTTAACTGGCAGTTATTTGCATGTTTCGAGTCCCAGCTGTCAGTTAAAACGACGTTTTTTACGGCTATTTTTAACAGTGTAGCTGTCCTGTTCGACTTTTAGATATACCAGTTTCATTCTATTAGAGGACGCTATGAGGTTTTATGGCAGCAGCAATGTTATAGGACTTCATAACCCTCAAAACGCTCTCTCTCTCTCGCTCTCGCTTTCTCCCCCCACTATCTCAATCTAGTGCATTAAACACACGGGACGACCACCATACCTTTATGCTGAATGTTTTCCTTCTCTTTCTGTTCTTATTCTGTTTCGTGACTTTCTTCGGTTTGTGTACTCTTCATCTGAGTTTTCAACGAAGACCCAGTTGAGATATTGACAAATTCTGAGCCCCCTGTTGCAGTTTATGTTCTTCAATGATCTTCTCATCTTTTGTAACTATTTGAGGTGTTTCCTGTCGAATAACGACCATTTTACTTCGGAAAACGGGATGATGCTACTGGTGGTTTCTCATTTACTGGTACTGGTCTCCACATGGGTTGGTTTTCTGTAGACCTGTAGTTTGATAGTGGCATCTTTATTCCTTCCCAGAAATGGTATAGATTTTCTTGTTCATAGGTGAATTTTTATGGAGCATGAGGCACCGGCCTGATTGACATGATCTCTTAGTTTTTGAATACTATCTTTCTTCATTATTTCAAGGAAGTTATCGACATATCAAAGCCACAACTTCGGCTTACACTCCGGAGGTGCTATTGAGATCGCCTGTTTTCATGAACATTTCAGCGGCTATTGGTGACACCATGCATTTTATCCTCACAATGGTCCAATATACTGGGGTCAATACATAGAGGATAAACAGGCAAGTTCAAGATCGGTGCTGGGATATTTCCTAGAACCAATCATCAGCTGTATTATGCTTCTCACCTAGCGTTAAGATAAAATATATTTGAGATGTGTTACGTTTATGCGCTTTATAAGCACTGTATTGTTGTAATTGTTATATCCAAATGTATAAGAGTAAGTAAAACTAAACTGTACACGAAGAGAAACTTATAATTTTTCACCAGGTCATATCTTAAAATCCTGTTCATCAAAATGAACCAAAATTACACACACACATGATTACTCAATACTCTACTCAGTTACACAGTTAAGAGCACGGTCATGACAAAATTAAAATTGATGCATGTTATCAGCATATAAATTATTAATTATTACTTAATTGCCTCTTAATGTATATATCTAAGCAAATAGATCCCAAAATTTAATTAGTTTAATTTTTTAATTAGTAAAATATCTTGATTTTCACTTTTTTTTTTTTTTTTTTTTTGGGGGGGGAGGTGGTTCCTAGGGACCCAACCTAATTATTCTAATGAAGCCGTAGACGGATTTAAAGTTTTTTTTTTTGTATCGGGAGAAGCGTATTCATAAATCAGACAATTAGCAAAAAAACTCCTTGAAATATTTGATTGCGTAACCGAGAAATCGCAAAAAAATCAAATGTTGGGTACTATGGACCCCCTTTGGCACTTTAAAGTGTTAAGATCTGACCTGGTGAAAAAACAATTGTTCAATTTATTTGTACTGCATCGTATTTATTGATTGTATCCTAGCGATCTTTATGATTCAACGTAATGCTACGTATATATATCACAATAATTGCGCATTGGATTGTAACGTTTCAAACATTCCAAAAATAATATCATTGAGCCGAGGTAATACACTGCTCAGCTGTTTTCTTGACTGTGCTGTGCTTTGACTCAAAAAATTACCAAAATCTTAAATCACAATGTCCTCAATGTGTAACCTTGAAGACCTAAATAACTGTCCATATTCAAATAATAATTTCTTAAACCGTTGTCAACTTTATCACTTTATTGACTTGAACTCACGTTTTATGTTTCCAGGTGAAAAGCTTGCTATAATATTACAGTATTCTTTTTTAATTTAACAAAACATTGCATCGTTTTGGTTTTTAAGAGTAACTTAACATATCATCCCAGGTGTATTACCCGCTTTATAGTTTGCCCGTGTTATTTTTCTTAGAATTATTTCTGAGAAAAGTTAAGCGCTAAAATCATGTGTCACAATTAGTAAACCAAGTTCGTGTTTGTCATTTTTGAATGAAATGCTTCCGTGAGCCCCTCTCCTTTAACCACCAAAAAGGGGGGGGTACACAAGACCTTGACCACTTAAATAGAAACCAATGGGCAATGAGGTGTTTAGTGTTGCGTTGTATGTCCTGAAAACTTTGTATAAAGCATCCAAATTGAACCAACTGAAGTATACTGAGAGCACAAACATTAAACATTGCTCTGTACAACTAACTAATATTTGCTTCGACTTCGCACAAAATCTAATTATTTGAGTGTTACGCTTTTGCGACAGGCAGTAGCCCTCTGAGTTAGGGTAGTTTAAGCAATTTTAGCTAGTTATAGAGTTTAACTTAAGCAACTTTCAGGATAGGTTGTCCTCTTCCAGTGAACTCAAAAGTACAGTAATGACATTTTCTGTCCAATGACCGTGCATTTGATTAAGACCTGCAAGGTTACTCCTTAAAGGGGACACTGCATGTCAAAATAGATTTAAATGTTTTGTGCCATATCTTCCTAAATATTCAGATTCAGAAATTATTCAACAATAAAACATAGTAAAGATATGGGCGATACAATGCCGGACTCATTGAATGTCGTAATGGATGGGAATGTTTTGTGTCATATCTTCCTAAATATCAATGTAGGACCCACTGAATGTCTTAATGGATGGGAATGTTTTGTGTCAAGTTCCTACATATCAATGTAGGACCCACTGAATGTCATAATGGATGGTGAATGTTTTGTGTCATATCTTCCTAAATATCAATGTAGGACCCACTGAATGTAGCAAAGGATAGGAATGTTTTGTGTCAAGTTCCTACATATCAATGTAGGACCCACTGAATATCATAATGGATGGGAATGTTTTGTGTCATATCTTCCTAAATATCAATGTAGGACCCAAAGTAAAAGATGCAAGAAATCATAAACAATGGCGAAATTTTTATCATGCTTTTGAAGGAAGTTAGCAGAAACGGTAATATTTTGCCATGAGCTTTTTCTGTTCGCATTTATTCCAAATTAAAAATAGACAAATATACGTTTATGACTCTTTGTACACCCTCGGACAAATTTCCAAGGAGTTCTCATTTAAATAAAATTAAACTTGATCTGGAGTTTATGACAAAAATCTGTAAATATCAGTAGCTTTAATACTTACGCTTGCGTATTTGTCGTCATAAATCCAGAAATTTATAATGTTCTATTTTGAAAGTAAACGAATAATGCGAATAAAAATCGCAAAATGTCGCTGCTTCGATGATTTATTTTTTCAAAGATATGACCTTTACTAAAATTCCGCCATCGTGGATTTCTTAAGCTGGATATATACTTAAATATAGGGTCATTGTGACATGCAGGTGTTAATTAATAAGTTTGTTGTGAGGTTATTTTTATGTAGCTATTTTCATAATTGTTAGAGAAGATAATAATTATGAATGTCGGGTCATTTGCAATCCAGCGCAGGTGAAACTGGAGAAAAGACTGTTGGATTTCACTGGACAGTCTTCAATCCGGTTGAAAAATGAAAGCAAATTGAGGGATGTTCTTCAAATGAGCTATTGATTCCTCAAAAGACATGTCAAAAGTGATAAGGGCATTGCCTTGCCAATAGATTGATTCTTATGGTATGGAATTGAGGTCCGTTGAGATGCTAATACTTACAGATTCCTTGGTATTTATCCAGATTCAATGAAAAACCATCCATTCTTTCAAACAGTATTTCTGATTGGCTGATTGGGCTATTCCAGAAAAAATGCCCCCCTCTATAGAGGGCGCCAGAATTCCAGACTTTTTGTCACTTTTGAAAGCTGGAATTCCAGAATTTAATGTCTAACACGGCGTGGGAATTCCAGCCATTTTAGGTATAGAGGGTGGCGGAATTCCAGTGTTTTTACAATTTTCAGAGGGAAATTCCGGAAAAAAATAATATTTTCAACACCCTATATACCCCTAACCATAATCCTCTGGGAATTCCATGTTTTTGTGGGCCGCCAGCTATAGCTGGCAGGACCACTTAGCAATCCGTTGTGCGTGTGTATGTATGTGTGTATGTGTGTGTGTGTGTGTTTGTATGGATGTGTGTGTCAAAAATTGTTAAGTTTTTTTTTTTTAAATTGACCTCAATTGAAAAGTTTAACTTCAATTGGAACCAAACTTCTGTCATAGGTGCACAATGGGATCCCTCATATGTTGACGAGGTCAAAGGTCATTTTTTTTTTTTTTTTTTTTAATGTTTTGTGTCATATCTTCCTAAATATCAATGTAGGACCCACTGAATGTCTTAATGGATGGGAATGTTTTGTGTCAAGTTCCTACATATCAATGTAGGACCCACTGAATGTCATAATGGATGGGAATGTTTTGTGTCATATCTTCCTAAATATCAATGTAGGACCCACTGAATGTAGCAAAGGATAGGAATGTTTTGTGTCAAGTTCCTACATATCAATGTAGGACCCACTGAATATCATAATGGATGGGAATGTTTTGTGTCATATCTTCCTAAATATCAATGTCGGACCACTGGATGGTATATTGGATAGGAATGTGTTGTGTCATACCTTCCTAAATATCAATGTAGGACCAAAAGTAAATTATGCAAGAAATCATAAACAATGGCGGAATTTTTATCATGCTTTGAAGGAAGTTAGCAAAAACGATGATATTTTGCCAGAGTTTTTTTTCTGTTCGCATTTATTCCAAATTAAAAATAGACAAATATACGTTTATGACTCTTTGTACACCCTCGGACAAATTTCCAAGGAGTTCTCATTTAAATAAAATTAAATTTGATCTGGATTTTATGACAAAAATCTGTAAATATCAGTACCTTTAATACTTACGCTTGCAGACTTGTCGTCATAAATCCAGATAGTTATATTAGGATATAAAACATCGTCAAATTAAAATGTTCTAATTTGAAAGTAAACGAATTATGCGAATAAAAATCGAGAAATGTCGCTGCTTCCGGGCGCTGCTTCAATGATTTTTTTCTTGAAAGGTATGACCTCTTGCTAAAATTCTGCCATGGTGGATTTCTTAAGCTGTATACTTAAATATAGGGTCATTGTGACATGCAGGTGTTAATTAATATAACAAGTTTGTTGTGAGGTCATTTTTATGTAATTATTTTCATAATTGTTAGAGAAAATAATATGAATGTCCGGTCATTTGCAATCTAGCGCAGGTGAAACTGGAGAAAAGACTGTACTTGGATTTCACTGGACAGTCTTCGATCCGGTTGAAAAATGAAAGCAAATTGAGGACTGTTCTTCAAATGAGCTATTGATTCCTCAAAAGGCATGTCAAAAGTGATAAGGGCATTGCCTTGCCAATAGATTGATTCTTATGGTATGGAATTGAGGTCCGTTGAGATGTTAATACTTACAGATTCCTTGGTATTTATCCAGATTCAATGAAAAACCATCCATTCTTTGAAACAGTATTTCTGATTGGCTGATTACAAGATATAACATGATATAACATCCAAGTAACCAATCAAAATAGACCTTCTATATATCTGTATGTACTTTTAGGTTTTTTTTTTTCTTACCATGTCTCTGATTGGCTAATTACATTATATCCCTAACGTTCTTAGAGGAGGAAAATCTGACGATCACCGCAAAAAGTGAGGTAGTGTTATTTTTTCTTGTTAGATCTAGGAGCAATTTCCCCTTAACCCGAGGCAGGGGTCCGCTCCGTGATTTTTTTTTTAAAAGTGCAGTTAAAAAGAGACGCCATGGATATGACCCTATATATCAAATAGGGCCGATAGTGCCCAGGGGTTAAGATTGTTTTTCTTTCTCTTCATTTTCATTTGCCCTTAATTTCCTTTTTAAGATATAAAGATCTTGAACTGAAAAAAGTCATTGCCTATCTTTTACCTCCCTGAAGATGCTATTTCATCCTCTGACTGTTTGCAAGCCACAATCAGTTTCCAAATGTAATATGCTCATTTTGAGGCCGGCTTACCATTACCAATGTGTTGTCTTAGTCTTAGTCTTTATTTTGGCTTGTATCATTTTATTGTCCACGTATCCACGTATGTGGTGTCTTTCGTCTTGTTTTGTCCCTTGGCATCGCATCTTCACGCGCGTGCTGCCTTTGGGTTGTCTCACAATTGTCTTCTTCTGTTTCCAACATCAGTCATGACCATTGTAATGCTATCAGTATCCTTCATATTTATTTTTATTATTGTTACAAAATGAATAATTTGTATGCTTAATATTGATGTACTAAGGTACTTCTACTTACACCAGAAACATTTATTTGTTCTTCATATTCTCTATTGATGTATCTTTTATGGTTTAATCCTTCATATATTGTTTGTTAAATGACATTGTGAAGTGAATGCTTCTTGTGAAATAAATATTTCTTGAATCTTGCAAAAAAATTCAATGCAATTCGGGGTATAATTTCTCCTTTTTTTCATGGCGCCTTTCAATACGTTATTGGATTGTGCACTACTGGGTGACACGTACGCAAGTCTTAAACAGACAATACGGTTTTTCAACATAACATTTCAAAAACGGTTGACAAAATCATTTGTCAATACATTAAAATTAATAAGATTCGAAAAATGAAAGCGTAGGTAAACTCGGATTTAAACATTATATCCAAGATTTGGTGCCTATGATATATTTAACCCTCGTCGCACCAACGTATTTTCTGAAGCACGTCTTACTTTAACAGGGGAGGAGGAAGGGTTGTTGAAACCACCTTAATTAAATTTTGCTAATGAAACCACATTGATGGTAAATTTATTATCAATGTATATTTATGGGTTTAATCTACGGCTTTAAAGGGGCATTTCGTGATCCACAACATCACCATCCTCGACTTACATAAAAAATTGAGATGTTTATACCATCTGAACGTTAGCTTTAGTAATCCATACCTAATCTTACGCGCAAATTCGGTCCTATTTGTAAGCAATTCGCAATTTTGTATTTTCTGTCCATAAACGGAGAGAAAGCATTTGCTTATAATATAAAAACCGCAAGGTCGGAATTAACTCAAATTTTGTGAGTAAGCTTTTCTCAAGTATATCTAGTGAACAATGGAGAAAACAGAAGGTGCCGGAATCACGAAATGCATCTTTAAAGAGACATGAGGAGATTTCCAGGAAGAAGCGCCCCCAATTTTTGTCGAACCCCGGTTTTTTGCATATTTGGAATGCTTACCAATGTATAAGATCACACCTGAAGTGAATTAGCCGAATACAACGTCTTTATGTAATAAGATGATGATTTAGTACTTTCTGTCGTGCACGACAGAAAGTCAAAGCATGGTTTTCTATGGGGACGATTGCGATAGCAGGCAAGTTCGAAACAAGGCTTGCTGTTTTCTTTTGTACTTGTTTGTTCAAAAAAACCTTCGGAACGTTCTCGGTAGGTGGTCTAGGACCGATCCAGTGAAAATTTAGAGAAATCTGTATCCTCAAAAAATCTCCTCCTGTCACTTTAAGCATGTTAAGCTGTTTCTAAAGTATGTTAGTGATCGACTGTGAGCCAGTAGGGTGAATACGATAGCATTGACCTCTTTGCACTGTTTTAAAAAAAACTATCTTCATCTTAAAGCCTCAGGCACTATCAGTGATTTGCTAAATCAGAGAATCGAGAATCGAAAAAAATCATCAAAAATCAGATTTGTGCATGTCTGTAACAAGTACAGGTACCGTAACATATCCTGCAATTGATAAGGCCAGGAGCAACCTAATAAGGACAAAATCGGATATATTTAGTCATAACTGTCCGTACGGACACTTACTACAACACGCAACTGAATACCTTTGAACACTGTCGTTTTCTTCCTTTTCTGTCAATCCTTCAGTTGGAAAAAGTAATTTATGGGAATTCTACAGACTTATGCTTCACTTTTAAGCTATTCCTGCAAATTTCAAATATTCTGAATCTTTAGGATGAATCACTGATTTAATTAAACTACCCTTTTTAGAACTTTATTTGAATTGACAACCACATGTTATAGTAACAACTTTATAGCGTTATTGTTTAATCAAACCTCTCTATGTAACATTAAAGATGAACCTTTCACCTCGGGAAGGCGTCTTATTGTCCAAATAAATTATATCACTGTATTTCAATAACGTCAAATGACATTTAAATTTCGATCTTTGAAATACGTTACAAAGATCATAAAATTCATCAAAACTAACACGACAAAATAGACAGTAAAGCAAACATCTCAGTCACGCGTATGTTTAATTATGATATTTAATTTATTAGAAAAATCGTGTATGCAATTTGGTAGTTCATTTACGGACATTCTATCAAAACCGAGTGTCGGCTTACATAATTATATCTGAAAATGACAAACATGTTTTGGTTAAAACATCTTGATGGAGAAAATAATTAAGTTTGGATAACCTTGACTGGAATTAATATGTTGCAATGTCTTAATACTTTACCACGGTTTTTGTGTTAATCTAAAAATCCCATTGTTACAGGTTAATTTAACACTTAAAAGTGAAATCTTAAGCATAATAGAAGAAGTGTGGTATGTATTCTGTACCGAAAATTTCATGCTAAGTAGGAAAGCTAATCATTCTGTTCTAAGCAAGACAAATATAATCAAACAGTAGGTTATCAATAGAATCATATCTCGACGTTTAGAAAAGGTTTGAAAGAGCTGATCATAATTTTTGGTCCAACTCCTGTGGAAATGTGGTGAGTTTTGTAAAAGAAGGGAGTAAATTAATACTGGGTAAATTGGTGAAATCAGGTCATATTGTGTTTTAAATGATTAAAAACGATTTAGTTTGTCTAGGTTCCGACCTTACGTTGGTAAGTATCTATACAAGTGAACGGTATAGGTGTGCTTTGCGTCATAAAAGACAATCGTTTGATAACTCTAGGAGGTCACGTTAACTTTGTCAGGGAAGGCCAAAGGTCATTACCGTGTTGTCCTATGAAATGGTTTCAATTCAGCCAATTGCGTTTAAATGGTATGGAACACTATTTACTTTTAGTCCTTGTACATGACGGAGCCATTTGAGCAATATTTTTCCACTTAATCGGAGGCATTTTGATACCTTGAAATACAGCTGATTTTTGGTGACCTTCAAACTCCATACATATTTTTACTACCTGTATCCTATAACAACAATTTGAAGACAATTAAAAACTGTAAAATGGCTTACCCACGTTGCCTCACAACCATCCCAACCTAGTACATTAGCCTCCAATACCTTTTAAAATACCGTATTTATTAAAAAAAATATCGGTTGATTCAATGAACCCTATCTACTACACGCGATTTGGTAATAATTTAAAGTCTGATCTATCAAAATCCTTCGATACTAGAGAAGGTATAGACGAAAGATAAATGAGTCTTTATTGTCATTGTTTCTCATTGATGTTCTGTGTAGATTTAATCCATTTTGAAATGATCGCGCCATTTACTTAGTCAATGTGTCCAGACTCTAGTTTTACACATTAATGTGGGAGCTTGAAGGCTAATGTATCAAAAATTAATTTTTGCAACAAAAAAAACAATCGACTTAAGTGTTCTCGTTTACATGCTTGTAGTTTAATAACTAAAGAGTAAGGTCGTGACAAAATTGAGGTGGGCAATTTTTTGAAATTTTAGCAGAGTTAAGCACGTCCAAAAGTTAGGCGCATTTCCAATATGCCTGAATATGTATTCATTCCGAAAAAATAAGACGCATCGCATCAAAAGGTACAACTTTTCAAGCAGGTTTAGAAAAGGACATTTCAACATGTAATAATCCTATAAGTTTAGAAACGGACATTTCAATATAATTATAACCATTCTGTAGCTTTAGAAATAGACATTTTAATATGTAAAATGTCAAAGTATAGATCTCTGGAAAGGCAACCGTTCTTAGAGTTTCACGGCATATCTCACTTACGATCATCGGGTATCCGAGCCTCAAACGAATTATGTTGCATGGTCGTGTCTTAATCAAAAGAGATGTATATAATATACATTCTATGGTGTCACGCCGAGCAAGCCCTTAACCAGCACTGGTCTGTAATTGAATAGTCACAAAGTGCTCAACCACTACGAATAGTGGGGGCGTAATAAATAACAGTGTATTTTCATTTGACTATCGTTGGAATTAAAAGTGCTCAATCCCATTACAGGATACCTGATGATCGTAAGTGAGGGTATGCCACGAACCTCTGAGTAACGGTCATTATGAGCTAGTAAAATCTCAATTCCCTTGGCACAGTTCAGTACCTTCCATTCGCCAGTGTATTTAGAAAATACACCCCCTTGTTTTTGGGTATGATATATGATACCCAGATCACACAAGGTCAGTACATGTCAATGTATGTAAAGTACAACCCACTGAACTGTATCCTTGGTGGATGAGCATATTGTAACTCATAGTGGGTTGCCTTTCCAGAGGTCTATACTTTGAAATTTTTCATTACGCATTTTTCATTAATGGGATTGAGCACTTTTAATTCAAAATATAGTCACCTGAAAATACACTGTTATTTATTTTACTGTATCCATTCTGCAGCTTTAGAAGCAGACATCACAATATGTAATCATTCTGTAGGTTTAGAAACGGACGTTTCAATATTATTTATTTATTCTAAAAATACGCTCAGCGCATCTTTTTATCTATTTGGTAGGTGAACATTAAAACTATCAAATCGGTCGTGTAGTCTTTATTCAGATTTTGTGTGGAAAAGTTCACTAAATACCCTAAATATTTTGTTTGATCAACAAATCCATTTTGTTAGGGCTTTCTATTATTGTTCAAAGATTTTTAGATTCTGAAATGCTTCTTCTGCGTATAAGGCAGCAGCTAAATGTACTGAAGTTGGTGGAGCCAGCTCACTGTTGATTGGTTGGGGTTGTTTGAGAAGTCTATATCCAATATAGTGGACGAAAGATAGGGCACTCATTGAGAATGTTATCCGCAGTATGTGATGGAGAGCCACACGGTCGGACTTACGTGACTTATTACCGGATGTAACTTTGGTAGGTATTAGTATCGGACATAAAGTGCAAGTGAGAACGCGCACTGGTCTGATCTAAATTTTGTCGGTATTAGTATCGGACTTAAAGTGGCAGTGTGAACACGCATTAACGGCATTAGCGCTTAGTTCCGACATCTTTAGGTCCGATAAGCTTATTACCGGTACTAGCTGACCGGAAGTGGTCCGTGACAACTAGCATTGGAGTTATAAACTTTCACTCAAAGCGCGCGAAAACTGATTTTTTAACGATAAAATAACGAGAAATCACTAATAACCGAAATGACTTCGTCAATTTGGTTTTACAACTCTGCTAATCATGCGCGCACTACATGAATAATGCAGCTGAGCCTGATCGGTTTATCACGGACGGGCATTTGATAAATTTGGAAAGTTTAAAAGCCTGTAAAAATAAAATTTGAGGTGCAGTGAATTGTGTTTTTCTACTGCCAAGTGTGTTGAAACTTACTAAAATTTGGTTGCCAAGATTTCCTACTAAAAACGAATCCACAAAGATAAAAGTTGGGTTTTTACTTTTGGTACTCTTTTATCATTTCTATCTAAACCACTTGACACTATAATACTTTCCAACACAAAAGTTAGTCAACTTGGCTGGTTTCTGTGTCAGATATATGGAATTTCAAACCAAGCTCTAAAGTTTGAGAAAGATGTGAAAACAAATCATCATGGGACGGACATTTTCAACATCACTTACGGACATTGCCATGCCTTGCATTGGGAATTGGATAAAAATTGACGTAAAGTAAATAGCATCTTAAAAACTT
Source organism: Ophioderma brevispina (assembly GCA_023653785.1). Taxonomy (NCBI): domain Eukaryota; kingdom Metazoa; phylum Echinodermata; class Ophiuroidea; order Amphilepidida; family Ophiodermatidae; genus Ophioderma; species Ophioderma brevispina. Next base: position 12,742 of record JAMKCH010044576.1, read on the forward strand.
AGGAAAAATACATATCTCAATATCGTGCTAGTTTGATACATTGCATTAACACATTACTACATGACACAATGTTTGTTACTTTGACTCTTTTCCCTTTTTGTAGCAAAAAAAAACCTAAATTTGGGGATTTGGGGACATTTATATGAAGGTTAAAATAACGATTAAAATTGAAACCAAATATTTGTGACCACCTCAGTTACTTATCGAATCTGTTTTATTCATGCACGGGCACCTAAACACCATTGAAAAAACTTCTCACAATGACCATTTTAAATGGGTTACTTAATGGCAAAATCATCATTTTGATGAATAATGGTTCCTTTTCTGTGACAAAGTATGCAATGTCCGTCCGTCATGATTTCAATTTAAATTTTGGGGATGGTGAAGTATGTTTAAGTGATCTAAGTTTAAACTTCATTACAGTTAGTGCAGGTCAATATATATACAGTGAGATATCTCAGCAGGTGTTGTTTCTAATTTCTGACCTGCTAAATAATAAAACCAGTTGTACATTCGTTTTTTGTCATCACGGATGGACAATTTTGCATCAGAATGCTAACAACCGTGAGACAGAACTATTTCTCGTAGAAATTATTTCTAATATTTTGATTTTCCTTAGAATAATGTTCAAGCTATAATATCAAACAAAATTTAGAAAGTTGAAAGTAAAAAATAGACCAAATTAATTATAGTGAAAAAAGTCCTACTGGGATGTTTTGTTAACACCTCCGTTACAAATGGCCTGATCAAAGGTTTCCACCCCTTGTAACTTGTTAAACCAGGTCCAAGTAAATTGAGGGATAATAGGGATAATCATTAATAGTGATTTCAACAACAAAAATCTGAACATAAAATCTTCACCTTGATGCTACCCATAAACCGATCAGACTCAGCTTTGCTCGAAGAGGACGAGGTACGAAAAGAAGACTGTTTTGGTTGTACATTCAAAGTGGCTTTCCATCAGGGCGTAACGCGTAACTAGACCTATATGGGTAGGTAAAACCTGAGATTTCTCCCGTGCAGTTCAGTGGAGAGGCATCGAGATTTTCCCCCGAATTCATGGAATATACAGGATTTGGAAACAATGTAGGATTTGGAAACGTTTAATGTACTCGCTTCGCTCGACGGCTGACTGGTCAAATTGTTTCCAAGGGTGGGTGAGTCGCCCTCTTCGCCTACCCCCGAGTAAAGTAGTAACGACAACTGCTTCCGGGTACAGTCTGGAAACCCGTGCCCTTAGTTAGGATGTCAAGTCAGTGGGCATCTCTGACTTCAACCTGAACGCGGAAGGACTCCTTAGGACAAAGATCAAAATAACAAACGCACAAAGTCACTGCGATTTTCCTCCAAGAGACACACGGCAACTTGAGGGAGTTCCATTCTGAAACTCTGCGGTTCCACTCTAGCTGCACTCCGAGAGCGCTACCCATGGGATTGGCACCTTTGTTAGAAACACAGCTCAATTTAACTAAATTGCAACCTCACCTTACAGACTGGCATGGGCACGTAGCACAAATTGTAGGTGTCCACGTCACCAATGTCTACTACAGGGCCACAAACTCCCGGCATATTCCCTACCTACTTATGGTGCACTTTGTTTAAACACAGCTCACTGGAAACAAATTGCAACCTCACCTACAGGCTGGAATTGGCAACGACCCAAATTGTTAATGTCTACGTAACGTCACCAATGTCTACAAGCCCCCACACTCCCGGCAGATTCTCTACCTACTTTGGATGCACCTGGCCAATTTACGACGACGCTGGTGACTTCAACAGTTATAGCATTGCCGTGGGGCTAAACAGGAATACCAACTCCTGACGAGCCACCCTATAGGAACTGGGCTTTGGCCCAAATCCGTCGTACAACTTTTTTGCAACTTTTGCACGACCCGCAAGCACCAGACAGTGTCTACTTTGGAAGGTGGAACACAACTATAAATCCCCAAACCTTGCATTTGCAAATAGACCCATTTCTGTGACCGTACTGTCCTCGACCGCTTTCCGAAGTCTCACTAGACCATCACTGATTGCTCAGGACAGCCTTGCTAGTCTGTACCAACAAAGCCAGTGAAACGGTGGAACTTCTGCAAGGCAAACTGGGACAATTTTAAGAACCTGGCGGATTCAGAAGTGCCCACTGCCCAACCTCCCGACACCAACCTCCTTATGATGATCTGAGTTTTTCCGATGTAGGTGTTACAGAAGGTCAACGTCCCATTGCATTAAATGGGGCTTGATCTTGTTTCCCCCTACTTTTTTTTACGCAGGTATTTGAGAACCCTCAAAACTGTTCCTTATTTTTAAAATCCTATGACTTCACACCATATTTGCACCATTTTTATACATTTAGCCAAATCGGAGCACTTTAAAAAATTTGAAAGAAACAGCCCTGTACAGCTGAAATTGACCCTTTTTATATTGGTTGCGTTTTTAGCCTATACTCTGAAACTTTAGGCCTGTACACAACGATAACCTTTTCTGATCCTTATGGTTAAGACACATAACATGGTATATCAATTTGTCTTAAGCCCCCTCTCCTTAGACTTAAGGCACATTTTGGCGCACTTAAGATTCACGTTTCAGGGTTCCGGTCAGGCTGTCTCCTATTTAATCACTCCAACTTTTGTACTTGAGTTTTGTTACAAATGTCTGCTAGCTCCCCAGGCTATTGGTGCAACATCTCTCACACAAAAAGCTGGCTGGACACAGTATTCAACGAGACATGAGAACCATTACTTGGCTGTCTTCGTCCCACGCTCTCTCATCGAGTTTTTCTACCGGTGCTTCAGGCATTGCACTGCAGTGCTTCGGAAGAACACCACACGCACAAACTGGTGAATGGGAGCTGGAGAGTTGAGGCAGCGTGTCGGCAGAAAGGTCGAACGAAATAGAATTCTTTGTCTGCCGAGCTGGAGTGATTATTTGGGAGTGTTAAGCAACACGGTTCTTTTTGTCCAACAAGCCTTATTCACTAGTTTTGTGTGTGATGTTCACTCCGAAGCACTACAGGTGCAATGCCTGAAGCACTCGTAGAAACTCGGATAGCCCTTAATATGGAGTGAAATTGCTGTTACAATTCATGTCCAGGTGTTCTCAGTAATGACTTCTGATGTTTTGCAATTAGAATCCAGAGGGGAGGAGGATGTCAATAGATTACCGATGTTAGTGCAAACATTCTGATTCGCAGTTATACTAAATTCCACACAAAGGTTGAGACCTCGATGAATACCTTGGTGAACACAATGTTCGAAACACCCATTTTAACAGGTACCTACTTGGCTAATCTGTTTGATCGTCAGGATCATTGTGGGCACAGGGTGGAAATGGAGTACAGACTTTTTTCTATTGATCGTTTTGTCCAATGATGACCGAGCTAATAATGTTCTGGAGGTGTGCAAAATTTGTGGCAGTGGCATTTTCTAGAAATCCAATAAGGGCCGCTCATCACTCTCAAAAATTCATTCAATGGCCATAATTTTATGCACTAGATCCAGGTTTTAAAGCACGAGGAATCTTTTGGATCGTTTATTGACGTGATTTGATCACAACATTACCATCATCCAATATGGCACCCTAAAACCAATATGCCCTAAATCATTCAGTAACCATACGCAGCAAGTATTTGTGATGGAGGCAGTAATGCTTTCTTCTCTGCGCTCTAGACCCAGGAGGACTCATAATCTGGACATTTCAGTGTGTTAACAAGCTTCCAATCAAGCTGGAAGCCAATGTGGCTGCCTTTAAGATCTTTTAAACCTACAAATTGTCATATATTCATGATATAATTGGCCGTCATTTTGAATTTGAGAAAGCTGTTGTCAAAACAAATATATCAGATAACGAAGTTTATTAATGCTCAAAGACAGCCATCTCATACTTTAATTTTAAACTTTAATATCTTTTTGGTGTTTTAAAACTAAATACAATACATATTTATCGTAATTTATAGGTTTTAAAGAAACGTAACAGGCAGCCACATTGGCCCCCCCCCCATCTTAACATTTTTTGCATGTTAAAGAAACAGAAATTCCAGATCAGAATGTCAAATGGTCAACTACTTATCCCACACCTTACTTTACACCTCTTGTAATAAAAATTTAGTTGATGTAACTACATATAATACACATATAATGTATGTTTCAACTATTTTAAAGGCGGCTGGTATTGGCTGCCTCCTTGAATTTTGAAAATTCCTTACAGAGAACTGCCACATAAGAGTTTTCTAGTGTCAATACATGTATCTCATAAGTGTAAAGCTAAAGCATGCATATAACACTGGAAATCGCGCTCTAAACTGCAAATGTGGCAGAACACTTACGTACCTGGATGCTTTGGAATGCATTTATAGGTGTTAAAGTTACACTTGCAGATTGTGATCATGTAACAGAACTTTTGGAACACCTGCAGAACATACTTTAGGTGTTTTTTTTAGTCTGTATTCAAGTAGCGTACATAGGTATAATGGAGGATTTAAGATCATATTTAATGATTCGATAGCATATTTGACTTTGAGCAGCCATATTGGATTTTTGTGCATGTACTGATAAATTACATTACCAACCACTTTCTCGTGCTTAATACACCGGGTACAGAGAAATATTTGTCTCTATCGAAATACTAATGGATTTTTTAGTGATTTTGGACATGGTAGCAACATATTTGATTTCAAAAATGCCACTTTAACAATTTTGCACACCCTCCCCAAATATTGGCTTAGGTCGTAAATGTACTAAAATCTATCAATAGAAAAAGTCTGTAACTCCATTTCCCATCCTTCAGGTGTGTGCCTAAACTTCCACCTGACTATGAACACCAGGACTAACTATCCCTGGAGCTAGCACACATTTGTAACACAATCTCAGTACAAAAGGTTTGAGGGATGAAATTATGTTGACAGACTGGCCCAGAACCGCCTGAAACGTGATTCTCTTAAGTGCTGCTAGTGGTGCCTTAAGGAGAGGCGGCCAAAACAAAGGGTAAGGGCAAATTTGTAAATTGTCCAATCATGTTGAAAAGCACGCCACGTTATGTGTCTAACCAAAGGATTCAGAATATAGTTTGTAATTGTACAGCCTAAAGTTCAGAGTTTAGGCTAAAAAAAACAGCAAAATCATATAAGGGTCAATTTCAGTTGTAACAGGCTCAAGTTAAAGTTGCTCCTATTTGGAAATAAAAATGGTGGCAATTATTTGTTGCGTTCATAGATTAAAATAAGGAATAGAGTTTTGACTGTCTTAATGCTAGTTTTTCCGATGTAGGGGGCACAGAAGGTCAACGTCCATTTGCATTCATGGGGTTTGATCTTGTTACCCCTTACTTTCTTAAGCAAGCATTTGAGACACTCAAACTATTCCTTTCATTTTATCCGATAGCTCCACCAATAATTTCACTCATTTTTTATCCAAATCGGAGCAACTTTTTAAAATTTGACCCTTACAACTGAAATTGACCCTTTTTATGATTTTTGCTGTTTTTAGCCTATAACTCAAAACCTTTAGGCTGTCCATATTACAAACTATACCTTTTCTGAATCCTTATGGTAGACACATAAACATGTTGTGCTTTTCAACATGAGTGGACCAATTTACAAATTTGACCCCTGTAAAATCTTTGTTTTGGCCCGCCTCTCCTTAAGGCACCACTATGCCGGGCACTTAGAATCACATTTCAGGGGTGTCGCTTCAGTCCTGTAACATCTTTAACCTAAACCTTTTGTACTTGGAATGTGTTTACCAATGTGGGCTACTCCTGGGTAAACGGTAGATACCGTTTTCACAGACTTTTCTCTTTTTTAAAGTGAAACAACATGTTACCATTATTAACATAATATGTTTACCGAAATATACACACTGGATAAAGGTACAATTATCTTTAACTTTTATACGTTTTGTCTTGAATGTTCCAAATTTCCTTATTCCCGTGTTAACAAGCTTTGATCACACTTGTGACTTCCCGAAGAATGGCCCAGAGGATTATCGTACGGATACCCGAAAAGTCTATTCGAGTGCAGTTGTGCGCACATGTGTGTGTGTGTATGTGTGGAGTGCGCGCGCGCTCGCGCCGCGCGCGTGTGTGTGTGGTGTTTTTTTGTATTTGAAAGGTTAAAGATTATTTTTTCTCCAGGACCATATGCTCCATACCATGGTCCCCGAGTTAATATCTGACCACTATTTTTACCTCAAATATTTTAAATTGAAATATTTCCAGGAGCATATTCAAATCTGCTCCTGGGGCACATTTCTATACAAATGTCCATAGCATATGCAAATATGCTCCTGCAGCAATGGAGAAATATTCTAAGTCAATTATTTACCATTGCCTCTGGAGAATGTGCCATCCATATTTGACTTATAATATTTTCTCCGGATTACTTATGGCTTCCGGACAATTGGTCCAGACCATGGTCCTGGCGCCTCATATGTCCTGGAGCATAATTTTCGGGCAAATCTTCTAGAAGTGTGGTTGTGTGGCGTTTTTTTACAATAACATAGAATTGAATAGTTAAGATGCAATTACGGCTGTATAAATCGGTCGTTGGTTGGTAGTGCCCTTCACCTTCCCTGTCCAACACGACCAGTGCACCTCTTACACCAGCGTCTGTACGTGTGCTTAAACTCACGTTTAAACGAATAGATTACGGGATTAAAAGCACTGTTAAAATGCGACAATGCCACACCAAAATTAATCACACCTTGGTCGAATGTTACACACCAACATACAAAAGAGTATCCACAGGATATTGGTCCCCAGGTGGAAGGCGAAGATACAATAAGTATACCGAAGAGCAATGCGGTCTTACGCTTCTCGTTTGACACGGTTGAACTTTGCTTCGGATTTCAGATGTGTCGCTGCTGTTGTTCGAGGCGTTCTGATTATTTTGCATTTGTGTGGTTGGTCTAGACCTAAAGTTGTTAATTCCTAGCGATTTCTTTGTCTTCTGGAAAAACACAAGCTAAATGAAGAAAGGCGGATGTTGACTGAAACATTTCTTTTTTCATTTAACCCATCATCGTTCGTCCTCACCCCAATCCCTAAAATAAAATTCATTTGGCAAATTAAATTGAACGTGCACTGACATTTTAACTACGTAGTTCTTCAGGTACATTGAGATTATTTATCATTCTTTCTCTGAAATGGC
>JAMKCH010044577.1:0-12315 GCA_023653785.1 Ophioderma brevispina
ATAAGCAAAATACTTGCTTATCAAAATTCAAACCATTGGCCTCAGCAAACTATGCGCTTTTCTGGTCAATATTGAATGAGAGATAGTGAACCTGCAAAACTACAGCTAAGATACTACAAAAACAACCACTGTTTAGATGGTGGTAACCTTGTCACCATAGGGGCTGAGTAAACCAGTTAATGAGTGTCTGTGTCCTTGAGTACTCACTTTTGATGGAATTGTTTGGTCAGGATAGACTAAAATTCTAACATGCCAATGTCATAATAAAATACCATGCGAATATCGTTGAACACATCTCGCATGTTTAAATTTGTGTACTTGGAATAATTTGCAAACAGTTAAGGCGCACGACAAACAAATTAGGTTTTTGGCGACAGACTGAATATTATCGCTGGTATGATTCGTCAACTTACGACGGCATTGTCTTGATGGAAAGATATAGATGCAGGTGAATTATCCACTATTACGATTCGCCTCTAGTCTTCTCCCCCAACCGACTTTAGGTCCTACAACAAACGAATCAACAAGAAACAAAACACATAAATTTACATACACAGCATGGATAGAGTATTGTGATAGACAACCCTACTGGTTGTTTCAAGTTTTCCCCAAGCTTACACAACAATAATTATGTTCCATTTTCTTTTTTCTTCCTTATCTTTTATTGTAACAGTCAGTCTCAATATGACTTGACGACCACTTTAAAATTCCTTGAATGAAGCTGGCCTTCAGTTAAATGGAATTACCTACTTGAACAAGTCTATCATACTCCCTATAAACACCTTGATCAAAACAATTCCAACACCATATGTATCTTTAAAATCAAACATCAAAGATGGTTTACGCAAACTACTCGTAATAAAAGTACTCACAAAACAAACATTAAGAATCAGGTCTGGAAGAATTGATCAAAAACTCAAAAATTCGGACAACATGAAAAAAAAAAAAAATCAAATTCTTAAAATTCTTGTGGGGGAAGGGTTTAGTGAGTTTCAATAAAAATGATTTTGAAAAATCTGATTTGCCTTGTTGCCATGGCAACAGGGGTAAAAGGGGATACCCCAAATTGCAAAATTAATTAGGGTGGGCTATAAAATGATGTTGTTTAAGATCATTTTGTCCAACTCTTATATTTTTATGCAAACCTTAAAATCCCCTTATCATTTTGACACAATTTTTGTCAAAATCGGCCAAAAAATGAGAAGGTCCGCCCAAAAATCCAAATTTGCGGGGGGTTCCTGAAAGAGTGTCTGAAATGATAAATGGTCAGTTACTGGAATTACATAACCACATTTTAGCATGTTAGGGTTAATTTTTATGTTTTTTTTGAGGTCAAGGAATCATTTTGGAATGAATTTCCCTCAGATTGTGATTTTTCGTTTTCATAAAATAGCCATTTTAAGTAAAATTAAGCCACGAGGCGCTTTGTGCCGGCCACGCCCTAACCTTACCCCTTTGGGGGGGGGGGGGGGGGGGGGGGGGGGGGGGGGGGGGGGGGGGGGGGGGGGGTGAGATCATTTTTCTGTTTAGTAATTGAATATAAGCCTTATTGAGTATATTCTCCTGAATTTTCAGCACATAGCTCTTTTCGTTTGGTCACAGTGCCAATTTTTTATAATTTGGCAAGGTCTCTATTGAAAACATAGGGTGGCAAAAGTTCGTTTACCTACACACAAACCTATGGCACAAAATTGCGTAAATGATCATTCCATTAAACTGGCTGCCACACGCGAAAACCGTTCAGTCATTTAAAAGAGCTCAAATTTCTGGAGTAGGTACTAACATTAATTTCTTTAGGATAGTTTTCAATGATTGCAAAATAAGAAAAGCGCATGTACCTTTTAATGGCAAAGCGCCCTCATAGCTGAATTTAACCAAAAATTGGGTCATTTTTATTACGGAACGCGGTCGCCTCGTGACACGCCTGGAACATTTACAAATGGGATTCTTTGGTCAAATACATATGTGTTGATACCAAAATGGCTAAATGTCATATATAATTACGTAATTGACAAATTTCTCATTTTAGCCAGACTCCTCTTCAACCCCCCCCCGCCTTAAATCACAACGTTTTTGGGTGCCCTTCCTTTTTTGGACCTTTTGGACAAATTTGGTGTCAAAATGCTCAGGGTAAAAGCTGCATCAAATAAAGTTTAGGACAAAATGATCTGAAATATCCTCATTTTTCTCTCCCCTGTAGCCCACCTCTATTCCAACATATTTAAAATCTCAAAAATTGATTTTTTTTCCTTTTTCTGCAAACCAATACTAGAAGTGTTAAGTTAAAATATTTTTGATGAATCTGTTTTTTTTTTTAGTATCATGTTGGTGTATAAATGATTAGCCAAAGTCAATAGAATGCGTATCCTGAAAATCCCCAAATTGATGTTTGAAATCCCAATTTTTGACCACTTTTCAATGGCTTGATTTTTATTTAAACTTTGAACCCTTTGTAAAAATCCAGGTAGTGAAATGTTTTTCAGGTCCCTTATGGACTAAACATTTGTCATTTGTTTCAAACAAATGCACTTTAAAATTAACTGGGATATCACTTTGTGTACGCGTACTAGTTCATCATCGAAGTTGAACAATTTTGTAAATTGTCTCAAATTTAGTGTATCATTTTCCTTTTCCGGTTTTTGTTACTTCAAAAAATAAAATATGCAGTGTAGAATGAAAATATTGTTTAAAAATATAAAAAATATATTTTTAATGGTACAATGAATGAACATTTTGCGTCCTGCCAGAATTCATATGTTAATAATTCCTTTATTATTCTTAATACAATCATGAAAACGCCCCAGAAATGCGGCTGATTTGTGTTGAGTAAATAAATAATAATTATTAACTTAATTTTTGTAACTCATAAGGTGTATTATGTGTCCATAAATATTTTTACAACAATTGTAAAACACGCGAATTTAATTTCATTACTTTTTGGTTATGTGAGAAAATAAAACAACTGCAAGCGAAGCAAAGGGTATTTTCTACCATTGCATAAACAAAAAAAAAGAAAACTTTCATTTATTTCTAAAATTAGGATGAATTTACTGAAAACAAGTAGGTTCCATTTATAGTAGATTATCCAAAACTAAAATAATTTTCAAACCCCACCCACAACAAAGAACTTTAATATTTGTTAGGTTTTTAGAATCTTGAATAGGTCAAAATTAGTCAGTCCGGTGTGCTCGACCCCTATGACTTTGCGCAAGCGTCCACACAAATTGTTTGGAATGGTTTCCGTTGGAAGTCGGGGGGCCATTTCTGGAAGGAGGTTTCAGATCACTATATTTAATAGACGGGTAACTCTTACTATGAATTTGGGGTAAAATAATTCAATTTGAAATTACTTTTTCCCTAACTTTTATACTTACCCCGACTTCTAACAATACTATTGGCATATTCCCGGACTAGGACCTATATAACGCCCAAGATTACAATAAGATTTTCGCGCTTTCATATACGGCCCAACCCTATAGTAACATCTCTGATGTCCCCAGTTATTGTCCTACAAAGCCCCTCAATGTGAGGCATAGCAATTACGGTGGGGATGGAGGGCGGGATTGTTAAGTCGGTAAGTATAAAAGTTAGGAAAAAGTAATTTCAAATTGGAAATTTAAAACATTTCCCTACACTTTTTATACTAACCGACTTCTAACAATACATAATAGGCATCGAATTTCACAGCCTATTGGAGTTGGGCGTTCTATGTCTCACTAAAGCATTAGACCACACGCAACCCCTTCAAAATAAGTGTAATCAAAATTTATCAACACATTGCTAAATCCCTCAAAACAAATGTCCTAACACTCACCAGTAATTAATGATCTACAGGCCATAATCATATTGTGGTACATATTAATAGGCAGAGATTTAAGTCTTCTAGACCATAATTTACACACAATATGACCTTTGCAGGATTCTCTGGCTACAATAGTTTCTTATAAAACAAGCAATTCTACTATTTAAAAATTACCGCGCAAAGAAGTAAGACAATCAAAACGGAATTCCAACCTTCCCAATCCGTAGTCCCCAGGAGAGACCTGGAAATAGTCCAATCCCTTGCAATATCCACTGAGAATAGTATCAAAATGACCAAAAACAGTCTTGAGGATAGTGGGCTCAAAAAGACTTGCAATATGAATTATAAACGAGTCAAAGGTTTTCACAAAACTGCTACTGCTTATCCCCTCGAATGTAATAGTTGTTTACCGACACCTTGGTTGACTCCGATTTGAAAGCAATACCCTACGAAGCCTACCAAGGGTACATGAAAATGGTTCCTTAGGCCCTGGCATGGTCCAAACCAATATGAGGCTTGGATTAAAACACCTCCTGCTCAGTGTTTCTTTCAGCCATTCTTAGTCTGACCTTTTATTTGAGCCAAAAAAAACAAAAAAAAAAAAAACAAAAAAAAAAAGAAAAGGCAAATAGCTCGAACTCTAGTAATTTCCCCTCCTTCAATGTGAAGTCTGGCCACGCAGAACAGGCCACGTGAGTCACTTCGGGTGGACCTTATTCGTCCAACCAGAAATTACCGTCCAAAAGGCTATTGTTCTGTCCTTAACGACTACTAAACTCAATCCAAATGATTTCTATAACAACATTCACAACTGTTAGATGCAAACTCTAATTGCATTCATTTCTTTAATGGAGGCCTCGATGGACATTTCTAGGAATCGGTTTGCTTTAGGTCTTTTGCCTGTTTCACAGGAGTCCCTTGGTAAATGTTAGGATTATGCTATTCTTGTTCCAATAAACCATTCATTGTACCAGTAAAAAAATCTTGTCAAACAAATATTACACTAAAACTGTTGCATGACTATGGCAGGAATGGGTTTAACAATCCCACTATACAACTGTAGTTCGTATGTACAACTTATTTGCTGTGTGCCCTTGCGAATATCACAATATTTTCAGCTTTTCATTCACAGAAAACACTCTTCCATGACTGTTTTCATGCTACTAGGTTTTAAGACATATGGGTCTGGGTGACCATATTTGGGCTTAATTTTTTTAAATTGTATATAGCCCTCTCATATTTGTTTATGGCAATAAATCAATGCGTGGATCGCATTCTCACACCTTGAACACAAATCCTGCTGCTGTTTGTAATTTACCGACCACAACCTGCCCACCTATTATAAAAGATGTCGGCCATATATAATAATCCTTATGACCTCAGTCCTGTACCAATTCAAGTGGCTGCAGACAAACTTGTTGGCTTTGGATTCCCGTGTTTGCACAGAGAGATACTATTGGATCATTAATATTTTCCCTAAAATTTCCATGAAATGTTTTGAGTTTAATTAAGTACTGCTTTAAGTATTAAAGTTCTGATTGTTAGCAACCTCCATCTTGAGGATATTGCAATAGCGTATCTCAAATGGGTGTTACGTCCACTCTCGCTCTAAAGTAACTGTGTTCATGTTTAACATTACTCCATGGGCAAAATTCCCCACTTTTTGGTCATTAATTTGGAGAGACCCAAAATTTCTAGACTCACTACCTTGTTCTATTTAGCTCTATTTGTTACTGATGTCCAGTCAATGAACTAGAAGAAAAAATTGGTAGCTTTTCTCATGGCTCATGCAATCAAATTTCACGGAACTACACCTATCTTTAGAAAAACTCTTATATCCGTTGATCTATGCCTAAAAAGCTTTCCTTAAACTCAACAGCCTAAGAAAAACTGCTGCTACCATCGCTGCACACCAAATCCCACACAAGGTTGTACTTGGCTATTGTCTGCAAGTTTCCGAATGATATGAGCTACATTCCAATTTGTCTCTAAACACTATCTCACTGTTTGACATTCAAGAGCTGGATCAACTCTAACTGCAATCAAACTGTGAACGACCTGATAGCTTGCCGAAAGTTCGCACTGATTATCAAGCTACCTAACTAAGTCCTTGAATTGGCTTTTGTATCCATTGATGACAACAATGGTCTATGAATTGGTACACAGTCTGAAAAACAAGTTATGAATACACCTATGATCCTTGCATCTAACAAACCTCAAGTGTTAATGTGTTCTCAGGATCATTGGAAATGCACATTCATTCTATTATTACGGTCTAACATGTGGCCCAGCTTTTGTAACAAAATTTGCATTGATACCTGGGGACACTTCCACAAGACAGTCCCATGGGTCCTTCCAAGTTTAAACTAATTGTATACGAGGCTCATGCAATGTAAACTCCTTACGCCTCTGGAACATTACACCAATGGCTTTTAAACCAGTTTATGGATCTCGGAATTGGTCGAGAGTAGGCTCTAAAGCATGATTTCAGTAATTAGAATAACATTTGTGTAGGCCACAACTTCCTGCAGGATCTAAGATTACAGACTTCAGTTGTCACAATGCCTCAAACGGTTAGGAATCTTTTAATTTTTATATCAAAACCTTGGGAAAGCATGCAATTTCCCAACACCCCTGCATCATTTGCTCTTAATGAATCTCCATATTTGAAACCTTGCAAAATTTTAAATTGCTAAGATGACCTTTGTTAATACGAAAAAACAAATTCTTTGTTTTTTACTGTCCTACTTTATTTGTTACCAGCTTTGAGTAAGAGTAAGACGGGTGTGGTGCTTGTTTGTGTTTTGATTGCTTAGATGCATTAGATTTTACCTTTCATCTTTCAATTTAATCTTGTTACAGGATTTCAAAAGATCACATAATGTGTTGAATGTCTAAGAAGGGCCTGAGCTACATTGCCCCAACCTCGATATCTTGTCTTAGTTTCGACATAATCACTTGCCACTTGTGTGCCTTCTTCTAGCAGCAAATTTGTACAATTTGTTTCCATGTATATCCTTCATGTGTAGGCTGGAATATAATTTAAAACCCGTGCACCAAGATATTACTTGCACTTTGTTGGTATTTTTGTGGGTCACATTATGATAGTGTCGATTGCATGTCAACTCAAAAACAGCATGAATATTGACTTTAAAATACAATACTGGTAGACTTTTATATTTGTGAAAATAACCTCACAACTATGGCTGGCTATATTTAATCATTGGAGGGATTCTTCAAGCCCCTCTCTCCTTTCCCACTTAGTTCAAGCTCAGTTTTAAATCATGATCAATAGTTTAGTTCAAACTTGCATTTGAAAATGTCCATACTTGCTTTTCAAATTCCAAGATCTCTATACAGAAACTGCTTTGTATTTTGTTGGGAAGCTTAACACAGCCCTCCTTTTTGACCTTGTAGGATTTTTTCTTTATTTGTCCTATTGACCACTCATCTCATTTTCCAATAGGGTGGGGTGGCCACTATGCGTGATTTAACTGTGTACACCATACACGCGTCGCTATCCTGTGTGTGCGTAGTGAAACCTTGGTAGAAAATGGTATCCTTTCCAACAACGTAAAATCCATTATAATCCTTCCACAAAATATAATCCTGAAATTCTCGGTATATCACAATTCATGTTTATATTTACATGGGATCAAATTTTTTATAAAGCTTACGATGTTTTATTCTCTAGTCATAAGCGTCGAAAAAAACGGCAAGTTAACGCCCCGCAGTAGCGCTATCGTAAACTGGGTAGGTCGTCTGCCGAGATTTCTTCCCTTCAGTATGCTACACTCAATCGCCCTATTCAAAACCACGTAGTTTCTATGGATGGGTCGGTCAATTTCATGACGTAAACACAATGCAAGCCAAGGACCTCCCTGGACAATTTATGTTAATATGGCTCCTCGTACGACTAATAATTTTGAAGTTACAAAGCAAACACCAATTTTGGTGGAATTTTTCTATATTTACGATCTCTAACAAAAATTGGCAATATCGTGTTTTGAAAAGATCACATTTTCATTAACAAATGAGTACCTTCAGTATTTTTGGTCACGCAAAGAAATATTATTAAATAACTATCAAAAACGCCTTCTATTTCATTCAAGGTCAACGGGCCATGCGCGCTGGGAATGGGGAAAACCCTTCGAGGAAAAGCAACGTGGCTTCCGCTTTCCTATCTACGCGGGAGATTTTGGACACTGTCCGCGTCAGATATAAATTCATCACTACCATGCCCACACTAGCCGTCTGATAATCCAAGAATTAATGAAAGGAAAACCTCAACTAACTTATTAAATATTTTGGGATCTAAATAACAAGTAAATTATGTCTGCTATTTGGTTTGATTATTTGGCCTGTCACACACGAATGTGAAGTCCCCTCTTGTGGCGCGCCGCTGTAATCCTTCGCCTGTAAATAATGGATCATCCATTATGGATGCGTATTTTTGAACTGACTGTGTAACACAATGGACCTCTTCCATTCATTTTAGAAGGGATGTGGGCTCAAGAACAGTATAAAATTCTGAACATTTAAGTGACATATGGGATTCTTTTTAAAATTGGAATAGAACTATTGTTAAATAAACTAATAATTTAACTGAAATTTACACTGGATGATAGAGAGATTGATAAAACTACTTAAAAGAGATATATTATTATTGCAGTACATCATTGGGTTAATGGGCCGGGGCGTTTGCCACGTTTGGGCTTGGTTGATTTTCAAAATCGATTTAAAGGGGAGGGGTGATGGTGGGACTGGGGTGTGTGTGAATTTCCGTTCAGGTCTTTCAGGATTTTTTGTTTGGGAATGTTTATGTGTGTTTTTTTTTTTTGTTTTTTTTTTTATTTTCGGAGGTATAAAATTTTCCTTATCACCTCAGGCATGGCAGACTCTCTGCACCTTATAAAAATCCAAGGCCAAATTAAGTTGCCTTTTTTTGTCCTTTTCCTTTTTTTCTTAGCTTTTCACCCTTTCTTTCCCCCTTTTCTTTGCTTTTTTTGCTTTTTCCCTTTGTCCTTCTTTCTTTTGGCCTTTTCCCTTTGCCTTTTTTCCCTTTGCCCCTTTTGTCCAATTTTCATGTTTTATCAAAATTTTACTTTTTTCATTTTCCTTTATCTTCTCTTTTGCCTCACTTTTTCCTCATCTTTTTTCCCTTTGCCTTTTTCTGCCATCTTTCCATTTCCCTCCTTTTTTACATTAGCCTCCCTATTGCTTTTCCCTTTCCATCTTTTTTCTCTTTTTACATTGCCCCTTTCCTTGGCATTTCCCCCGTTGCATTTTTTTCTTTGGCCATATTTTTCCCCTTTGCTTTCCATTTGCCATGTAGTTTCGCATTTGTCCTTTTCTCTTTTCCCTTTATTTCCTGCTTTGCCTTTTCCCAGATCCCTTGTGTTTCCACACTGCCTTTTCCTCTGTGCCTGTCCCTCTTTGCCCTCTTCCCCTTTGGGTTTCCTTTGTCTCTTTCCCTGAAGTTGCCTTATTCCCTTTGCTGTTTTTTAATCCTTTGCCTTTTGAGGCCCTTCCTGCTTTTCCTTTTCCTTCGTCTGCTTTTCCCTTTGCTTTTTTACCTCGCCCTTTTTTCCTTTGCCTTTCCCCATTTCCTTTCCTTTTTCCTTCCCCCTTTGCCTAATAATATTTACTTTTCCCTTAGTCTTAGTCCCTATCACTTAACCTATTGAATTATTAAAAAAAGAAAATAGAAAATTATTGACTCGCATTAAAATGGTTTTATACATGTACTTTGGCATTAGGCCAATCCCAAAATAAATATTTTTAAAGTCTTATTTTTTTCAAAATTGTCAATCCTGAATATAGTTAAAATCATAACTTTTGTTCTCCGGCATACGCCTTGTGCCAAAAGTACCATGATTTCGATGATTTCACCATCATTTTAAAAGGTCCATAAGTAAGAAGATGTACAAGCATATTTGACACACTTTCTTACTTAAAGCAATGGACATTAAAAATTACAGTGGTTCGGAAGCCTTTTTTTTCAAAATTATAATATTAAATTGCCAAAATGGGCCAAATCAACTTTCGCCGCGGCCCAAAGTATAGCTTTTTTGGTGATTTCGTTCCATATTTTTTTTTTAAGTGAATTAAAAAAAAAAAAAAAAAAAAAAAAAATTTTTCTTTATTTAAATGCATAAAATAGCATAAAATCAACAAAATAAAAACCACCAGTGGCTCTTAATCTTTTTTTCATAAAATTATCATCTGCTAAATATGCCCATTGTGCAAATTACAATTTCAGGCCTGCCTAAGTGCATTTTTGGTGGGATTTCGGTTCCGGTCCAATTTTTTAAATGTCCTAAAGTAAAATTTCATACATATTAGACATTTTTTTATTTACATGAATCAAATAAGCATAAAATCAACACAAATAAAAACCTTTTTTTTTTTTTTAATATAATTTGATGCAACTAAATTATCATCTCCAACTATGCCCAATTGTGCCAAATTATTGAATTTCAGGCCGCCGAAACTGTGCATTTTTGAAGTTCGGCCATTTTGAAGTGTTTTAATGTCTGTTTTAAAACATGCTAAATATAAACAAGTGAAAAAAAATAAAAAATTTAACAATTAAAATGTAATCACCAACCCACAGTCCATATTCTGCAATTTATTAATCCTTAAATACGCTAAAATCATCTTCAAGAAAAATCGTAAATGGGGTAAAAACGCTAGTTTCGTAAATCTTTAGAAGGCTGTAACTTTGTAAACTACGGAAGGTCCGTTTTTCGATTATATCAAAAAGTTTTTCAATATTGACACGAGGCACAATTCTGTAGGAAAATAAATCAGTGAGATACTTCAATTTTTCATGTGAACCACCCTATTTCCAACCGTTTATGGCCCCATTCTGGCTGGCCTTTATTTACAGACATACTGGGGATTCTGCACTATCCTAAGAAGCCATTTGATTCAATTGGATAGGTTTAATTACAGCTAAGGTTACCCAGAACTTGTATAAGGCCTGAAACTCTTTAGTTATGTCAGTATTAAGGCTGTTGAATTGCTTGTTGAAAAGCATGGATCAATTTCGTGATAATTTGCTGAGAGTATTTTTTACAGCGTAAGATCACCAGTTGATTCATAAAATCTCTTAAAGAATTTCAACTCCCTATTACCAGGCTTGCAAAGCTGCTGGAGGGCAGACATTTTTGTGTCGACTTTGATAAAGTTTGTACAGTTAATTAGGTTTACCTGGCCCATACTCAGTAAGTCACAACTCTTCAAGTATTTCAACTTCATGGCACCAAGGTTTTGGAAAGTTGGCTGGATTGAACCAATTAATTGCTATAAATTTCTCATAATCGTCTATTTTTTTTTTTTTTTAAGTTAACCCAAGGGTTTTCACAATTATTTCACACCAGGCTTTTTCACAAGCTTGCTGGATTGAACCAATAAATCAATTAATTGCCATAATAGAAAGTTTTAAAACTGAAGTTCATTAAAACCAGCAGAATAATCTTTTTGAAATGTTTCAATTCTTAATTTCACCAGGCTTCAAAAGCTTGCTAGATTAAACCGATAAGTCATTAATTGCTATGATCAGCTATTCTCAGGCCGTTCACACAAGAACCATCAGACTGAACCAACCAATTATGCTTTTGCGGAATCATGTCCAAGGTCACCCAAGCACACCAGTAAACTCTCGAATTTGTAAATCAAATCATCAATTTTTTCCCAGGTTTTGAAAAGCTTGTTGCCCTTCCACCGATGAATCGTAAATTGCTACGACAGAGTGTACAAAGTTTGTCCAAGAACTACCCCAAGTATAGAGTTAGCCTAAAATTCTTTTAGAATCATTTGACAAGGCTTGAAAAGCTGTGTTGTTTAACTCAACCACAGTCTACAAAGTTCCGTCCAAGAACTACCACAAGTATAGAGTAGGCTAAACTTCTTTTAGATTCATTTTGACAAAGGCTTAAAAAAGCTTGCTTTGTTGAAACCGATTATATTATTCATTGCTATATAGATCTACATCTACAGCTAAGGCCCACCTGTGAACCAGTATAGTTGACCCAATAATCCTTCGATTGACTAGTAGACATAACCGTCATGGCAAGTTCTCCCAAGAAACAGCAGACTAACTCTTTTAGATTTTTAACTCTTATTCATTTTATCAGGTTTTGAAAGGCGAAATTGTAACCAATAAAATTATTTGCTATGATACGATATAGTCTGTAAGCAGCAAGTTCCTTCACCAGAACCAGCCAAGCAGTAGATTGAACTGATAAACAATCCTATTGCTATGCTAAGATAGTCTTCACTGTCAAAAGATCTCCCAATGAACCAGTAGACACTCTTCAGAATTGTCGATTCCTATTAATTGCTGTAGTAAATGATCTTGAGATGGTCCATCTATATCTACAGCTACGTTCCACACAAGACCAGTAGATAAACCATGGAGTTTATAGTAAATAAACTTCAATTTTTTATTGATAGGTGTTCTATGTTCATTTTTTTCACACAACCCATAGTAATTTTTTTTTTTTAAC
>JAMKCH010044578.1:0-11791 GCA_023653785.1 Ophioderma brevispina
TTCGCAAAGGGTGGAAGACTTAAACCTCGTCTACATGAACCATTTTTGTAACAAAACATACCGGGGGGGGGGGGGGGGGTGGTTACAACCCCCTGTGATTTTCGTTATGAAAACCCGATTCCTATAAAATTTATTTATTCTGTCCATTGGTACCAAAATAAGTACCAACATCCCCATTATGACGTCACCATGACGTCAGATGTGAGGAAAGTCCGAAAATAATGAATATAGGGTGGAAAATTGATATTCCGCAATTTTAGTGACTCAAACACCTTATTATAGCTCTAATAATGCTGTCAGTATATAAAACACTAGTCATTTCCCATTAAGAAGAGTCAGAAACCGCTTGAAAATCTGAGTTTCTAACCTTTTTTGGCGAAAAAATTGATTTTTCACTGTGTCTATGGAAATGGCGTTTGGCTGATATGCAAAACTTTATGACGTCATTGTGAGCGTAATGCTAGGCATTGGGTACTCATTTTGGGACAATGGGAAAGAGGACCCAATAGCTATCTAGTGGTACCAAAATTCCCAAGTGTCTGTGATGTTCCCGGGTCGTGTTAGGCATGTTGTACTTCTCTCCGATAGGGGGGGGGGTGGTTACACCCCATCATCACTGGGGACACCCTGTATCTTACCTATAAACCGGTGGATGTGTGTTTTGGATGAAAAGGGAGTGGAAAAATGTCAATTGACAATTACATTAATAATATGCACCAAAAGGGGTTTTAGCAAGCCGGGGAAAAAAAACCTGACCCCCCTTCGGTAGACGAGGGTTAAAATAAAGTGAAAGAGCTTCATTGAACAAAGTGAATTCATGAATGTCACCTAGAAAATTAAAGTTATAATTTCATTCAATAAAACAATAATAAAAATCATTTTTTATAGGAATTTTTGGCACCATAATAATGCAAATAAGGAATTTATATGTTGTTACCCTCTCACATTTATTCTCCTTAAATAGTTGTGGTGGATTTCAAAGATGACCACCACCCCTGGTGTAAAAAAAAATATATTAAAAAAAAAAGGGGCACCAAAAACATCACTCAAAAAATCTCAAATTCAATTCAAAGAAAAGGCCAATAAAAAAATATTGTGTTCAATATGTATTTTACTGTATTTTAATAATTATTGAAGAATCGCTGGTGAGCTAAAAATCGATTTATTCAGAACAGGCCGAAAGCAAAAGGTCGTGACAGACCTTGTCATACCCAATCAGCCACTCAGAAGCGGTTATCGCATGTGGAAACAAGCTCACCATGGCGGTCAGAAACGTTAGGAAAAAACCCGACTCGTCTGAAATAAGTTGTGGTCTTGCCCTTATCCAAAGTTTTTTAAAGTTTGATTTGTCGTACTTTTTAGTAAGTCCACGTATGAAATGTAATAATCTGAAGTTTGAAGTTTGTGGGCATTGTCAAACTAGTGATTTTACAAGATGTTTCCGACCGCGTGAAATCATTAAAAATGGCAGCTTTGAAACGGTAAAAAATATACTTTATTTAACAGTTTTAAACTATTTTTGAGCTCAAATATACTTTATTTGTGCCCGACAAGGCAAAATATTCCATGGAAAGTTCGTTAATTTATCCGTTTAAAACAAGGAATTTCGTCACTTTTCACGCCACTGTTTTTCGATCAGTGTGGGGTCACGCTATGCGCTGTGCATCCGCGTACAAACAAAGCGAAGCACGAGTGAGTGACCTGCCGGTGGACCTGAGTAGAAAATGGTAACCCCGTCTTATGGTTTACCCACGAGTGCAATGGTTTTGGGGTGTATAATAATATAATAGGGCAGTTTTGCTATTAGAGTGTATCGGTGCGCCCATGGCTACAGAGCGCATAGCACTGTAAGCAATGGCGAGTATGTCAAGGGTATTATGTTTGATCGAGATAACTTTGCAGGGGAAGTTTCTGGAGTTTTGAGTTATGCACAGGTAATTTAACAGAGCATGATTGATGTGAACTTCATATTTTTTTCTGAATTTATCATGTGATATTACTAAGATCTTTGAAACAAAGGTTTAAGAGATGATTTTTTAAGTCACTGGGACAGAGACTGCATAGTAAATGCATGTAGCAGGTTCACAAATTACCGTTTGGAAAATTCGTATGGACAGTGTGTCATTTGTTGGCTTTTTGCTACAATTGGAATTTTTGGTTCTTAAAATGTTAGTAATGGTTCCCAGGAATCCAAATCAAATTGTTACCATTTTTTTATCCCTTCCGTTTGGCGGCCATCTTGGATTTCAAAATGGCTGCCATTTTCAACATATTTGGGGCCCTATACTGACTTCTTGAGCAACATAGAAGTTTCAAATTGGTGGCAAGACCCATGTTGTTGATGTCAGGAACACAAATATCACTTCAGAAGTCGCCAGATTGTTTGCCTTCAGGCAGACACTTGAATTTCAAATGGCCGCCATTCAACATTTTCTCTATCTGGACTTCTTTCTGAGTAATTAGAAGGCTCAAGTTGGCGACAATACCATGTTTTGATGTCCATGAACACAAATCTACATCTGAAAGGCCAGATTGTGTTTCCTTAGGTGCCATCTTGAATTTCAAAATGGTCGCCATTGTAAAAATACTTTCGGCCCCCATATCTTGACTTTCGGAGCAACAAAAACGGCTCCCCATTTGGTGGCAATGCCCCATGTTTGTGATGCTTATTGATATTGATGTTGTGGCAGAGTGTCCACACCCCGTGAAAGACACAGGCCTAAGGGACCATGCCCCAACGGAAAAGGGTGGGCTGGAGAATATGACGAATCCCAGCTACCATTTAGCTAATTGACAATCGGAATTGTTTTACAATCTAGTCACCAGGGTTAAAGCCACCGATTGAAGTCTGTGCTTCCGGAGTCAACATTGGTCTCTACCAATTTGGATGATTGGTTGGGTCCTAAAGCCTACTGGAAGGTCCAACCCTGATATTTGCAAACGCCTGCATGGACACTTTGTTACACGGTCATGCGTGCTTTCATCCTCAGCAGCGATACCACGTCCAGACACTATCAACAACATCCAAGAAAAGAAGAACTGGTATATGAAGCACAAACTACTGTATATGATATTGATGTCATCTGCATGCAAGAACATCGCATTGTGCACAGTGAGCCTCTACTACAGGAGAATATCCATGGCTATGCACTTATTACAGCCTCCGCCTGGAAGAATAAGAAAAATGCAGCTTCAGGAGGTGTGGGGTTTTTCTTTTCTCACCAAAGGCTCTCAAGTCACGTGCCAGCCTTATCAACTGTAATGTCGCAAATCCTGAGCTTACCTTATGGGTAACTCCTGAAACGACTGCTGCTATCCAGATGAAACTGTCCCTCGCTTTACCATGGACTAAATCCACTCCACCACTGCCACCGTTCAAAAGTTCCAGCCCATAATCTTCTGTGCATCCCTGGAGATTGCGGTGCTAGACTTGCGCCTGGGGACGCCCTGTTCGCGGCAGAGGCGTGTCAAGCAGAGGTGGGGTGTGCGTGAGGGAATTCGTGAAACGGTTTTATATCCTTGTTGCTTGTTTCTCTGGCTACAAAATCTAAAAAATCAGCAATAGACTGGTGGACACAGGTCAAACCGTCGCCCAAATGGAGAACTTGTCCAGCTGGACTACTTTCTGGTCATGGATTAACAGCATTAAGAATTCGAGCCTACAAACACTTTGAAGCTGTGTAAGTCCAATCATAGAATTGTCTCTTGCAGGAGCAGGATAAGTTGCCGTCAGAGTAAAAACCCTCCCAGAGATCCCATGAAAACAATTGACTGGAGAAAAGGTTCAACATTCTTGTTAAAGAGCTTGAAGATTAGAACCCCAACACAGTATATGAAGCCGCCACTTCAGCCAACAAAGAAATCGCACTGGAGATGCTACCTAGACGAAAGAAGCCGCCTACTGCCTTTGTCTCAAATGACAAAGTCATTAAAGCCAGAGAAAAAATGAAGTCTGCATCCAAAAATCCACCAGAAGGTCCAAGCAGAACCTTAATGCTGCTAAGGCTGCACATGATGATGCTTTACAATCGTGGTGCTGGAGGAGCATGTTAAGTCAAAGGCTGAAGCACTTGACACCCAACATCCAAATACAAGCATGCCTGCCGGGAGGCTGATCGAGGGAGGCGGACTGATAAGATAAGCACCCCACCTATAAGAATCAAAGGTTGAAACAACTGAAGAGTGTATCGACACGTGGTTTTAGCACTTTAGTTCTCTACTTGGCAACCAGTTCAGAATAATACTAACCTTGATGAAACTTTCTTCAATCACAAGATAGCAGACGCCTTTCCTATCAAGACTGGACATTTCACTTTAGGGAGCTTCTGATCTGCCTGAAGAATCTGAACACCACCAGAACGCCTGGTCCCGACAATCATTCCTGCAAGTAATCTGGAAGAATACACTTTTTCATGATCAACTGTGGGAATTTTGTAACGAGACCTACATGGGAAACAAACCAGCTGCCTTATTATATTAACATCGTTCATACTCCTCTCCCCAATGAAAGGTGACCTCCAACAACCCCAAAAACTACAGAGGAATCACATTTCGTCACCACTGGCCTCTAAGAATTACAATTCAATGTGCTCAAAAAATCGTTTCTTGCATAGATCCCATTCTCAGACGAAACCAGAACGGTTTTTCGTAAAGGCCGATCACACACTACCTCAGTTACTTGCCCTCAGAAGGATCATAGAAGAGTTGAGTTGAGAATTTTCAAGAGAAAAGGTTCAATTGTGTTTGTAGACTTTCCAAGGCTTTGACAGTGTTAACAGAGATGTAATGCTGCATATTCGTACAAACTATGGTGTCCCAGACGAGACTGTCAAAGCAATTGCCATCATGTATGATAAACCCATCTAGCTTTGTGGCAGACCATGGATAGGCCCACAAAGGAGTTCCTAACACTAATGGAATCCTCCGACGTGTTGGCTTAGTGGTTAGAGCGTCCGCCTCACAGGCGGGAGGTCGCAGGTTCGAAGCCCAGCCGGGTCATACCAAAGACTTAAAAAAAATGGTTCCTTCTGCCTTCTTGTTCATGCGGCTCGGCATTTAAAGAATGGAGTAAGGGAGTTAACACGCGTAGCTACCAGAAGACTAACCCCCAATTGTAGCTTTCACTGTATTAGCAGATGCTTGGTCTAGGGTTATGGAAACGGAGATAGGCACCGCCCTATGCGCCACTAGGCGTGGGAAGGATTTAACTTTTAACTGGAATCCTCCAAGGAGATACTCTTGGAGATAATCGTGGTTGATTACTTCTCTGACCGTCTTGACTCATGAACGACAAAGGACCCACTATCAAACCCAAGCGTTCTAGACTGCACCCAAAGGAGCATCTCACTACCATTGACTATGCAGAGTGATCTAGCTCTAACAGCCGATCTGATATGTGGTGCACAAGATCTACTAACATTACTTAATGCTGCAGACAAAGTCGGCGTTACATCTAAATGCCAAGAAGACGGAATATATGACCATCAATGAGGAAGTTATCATTAATCTATCTGCACTACAAACGGTACTCACCCACAAATCAAGAGGGGGGTTGAGGTCAGGGACTTTCAGTACCCTGGGTCCTATGTTGCGACAGCAACAACGACTTCCATGTCACGCAAAGGATAAGCTTGGAATGTCTTCATAACTACAGCCACATTGGCAATCTGGTATCGTCCAATTCAACCAAGCTGAAGTTCTTTAGAGCCTGTGAAGAGAGTATCCTGCTATAAATGGACCTGACCTATGAGCTGGCGGACCATGAAGAAAGAGGTACAGGATAAACTGGATAGCATCTACACCAGGCTTCTATGAGGGTACAAAACATATCCTGGCGTGGAGCACAGACTGCGGAGATCCCTCCAATCTCATCTTCTGTTGCCCAACGCCAAGCACGATTTGCCGGGCACTTGTTATCGTGGCGATTGATCAAGTAGTCTCGGACATCACATGTTGGAGGTTACCATGCCCAAACATGGGTCGTCACCCCTTTAACTACATTGGATGTGATTGCTTGAGACATGCAGCAGGATCCATCTGCCATCCCCAACTTAATGACGGACAGGGACATTTGGCGCTACATGGTGAACAGCATCTCGGCTGCGGCCGCTAGATAGATGGATATTGGTTTCATTTACTTGAAATTGGCCCTGGAACATATGGACAGCAATAACATTGAAACCTATATACAAATTTATTAAAACACCCAGAGCTATGTCTCTCCTAGGATTCCATGATTTAAGTGGTTCTGTTTTGCCCATAGGACAGATATACGGGGGCGAAGTATAATGTGAACAACATAGTGGGCCTTTTGAAATTAAAGATGGCTATCAGAAGAAACAATCTGTGACTCTCTGGATGTAATATATATTTTCCACTCCTAACATCACAAACACGAGTATTGCCACGCAAATGGAGCCTTCTATGTTGGCCAGAAGTCCAGATATTGAGCGAAGCATGCGTTAAAATGGCAGCCATTTTGAAAATGGCCTTCAAAAGGGAAACAATTAGCAACTTTCTGGATGTGTGTTCATGACATCACAAACATCACAAACATTGACATCATCACCAATTGGAGCTTTCAATGTTGCTCGGAAGTCCAGGTATTGGGCGAAGTATATGTTTAAAAATGGCGGCCATTTTGAAATTCCAATATGGCCCCGCCTAGAGGAACAATCTGTGATTTTTTGATGTAGTATTTGCATTCACTGACATCACAAACGTGGGGTTTGCCACCAGCTTGAGCCTTCCATGTTGCATCAGAATGCAGATGGAGAGCAAAATATGTTTTCAAATGGCTGGCCATTTTGAAATTCAAGATAACCTCCTGAAAGGAGGGAAACTATCTGCGCACTTTCTGGATGTGACAGTTGCGGTCTTGACATCACAAACATTGGTATTGCCACCAATTTAAGCCTTCATGTTGCTAAGAGAAGTCAAATATAGAGCAAATAGTTGTGAAAATGGCCAGCCATTTTGAAAACCAAGGATGGCTGCCAAAGGAGGGATAAAAAAATGTACAAGTTGATTCTAATTCCTGGGACCATTATCTACATTTTAAGACCCAAATTCCAATTGTAGCCAAAAAAGCCAACAAATCTCAAGCCATCAAAACACCGCCCCATACTAAAGAATCCTCCAGCGTCTAACTTTTACCAAATTGGATTTGGAAGCGTTTCAACACCGCAATGGTGGTTCTAAACGAACGGTAAATAATCAGGAGTGAACTGCGTAAACATATGAATCCAGGAGGCTCTTAGTTACATTTATTTTCTACCCCACACAAGCAAACTATAGGCATACCTAATTAGTTCAGTATTCCCACAGAACGAAACAATGTGCTGCGTGGTGGCAAAGCTGTCGGATATGTAATAAATCATGTTACTCCAAAAAACCTCCTTTACAAAAGATGACTGATGACACCATTCGTTGTCTCCTTCCCCGCTATTTTTCACTTTCCAACTGAAGCTATTAGATGCCTCAGGCTAATCAATTTTGATTGGTCTCGGAAGTTGTGAAAGAGGAAAAGATCAAAATATGATTATCTTTCATGAATACATTTAGACAAGCATGTTACTTTTGTTACTTAATTAAAGACAGACCCATGCAGACATTTCTAAATACAATTTGTTTATAAGATATTAAAAGTAGTCAAGTAGAAGGAAGTCACCCTAAAATTGCTACATTTCAAAGTTGGAGATGTGAATCGGATTTTTCGTTTTTGGGATATAGGCTAAACCATAGGATACTGTGATGCTAAAGAGTTATGACATCAAATTTTTATACAAATATTATAACAGAATTTTATTACCCAAAGGTGTTGATTTTTTCTATGAAAGGACATCGATTTGAGCTTAGCTATTTCACACTGTGTGATGTGATTAGATTGTGGAAAGCATTATAATGCAAAAACAGTAATTTGTTAGTAAGTCGGCGTATAATATGCTGATGATTGGTTCTTGGGAAAAATTGATTTTTTTTCAACGTTTTTGGATAATGGACACAAATTTGCGCGATTTTATTTAAGTATAAAATTTTGGATAACAGTCTCTAAACTGGACTGTCTTCTTTGAAAATTTAGTTTAGTTATATTTGCTCGCGATTGTGCTGACTCTCAGATCGAATAAAAGCGCATTCCCAGTATGGAAACGATTTTTTATTGTAACTAGCCACACGACTCTATTAAATTCTGATTCTGGGACGGTAGAGTATTTTTTGGGCTGATGTACTAACTCTCCCTCAGATTGGCTTAGATAAAAACTCTTAAAGTTATCTTTTTTTTCTTAAAGAACGGGATCGAACCATACAGATAAAAAATCCGACTTTCATCGAGTTCATTGTTAAGTTCATGATTGTTTCGAAAATGACATAAATAAGGACTTTGAGGCGGATTATAGTTGAAGTATGAAATAATCAAACACTTTGGAAAATGAATGACAGGAAAGGAATAAAGCTTATTTTGTTTTTAATTGTTTATTGAAAGTCTAATGCCATCACTCCTTGGTTAAGATGCTCTACACGATAGTAAGATTAGTTGTTTGCTAATAGCTCAGGATGTCCAAAATCACAAAATTTAAATTGAAACGAAAAGAAAGAAAAACTTCTCCCCTTCCTCCAAACTAAAGAAACTCGCCCTTCCTTTTCCATGAACGAAAAAGAATGGTCAGTCTTCGGGAAGTCACAAACATGACAAAAACTTGTTGCCCCATGACAAAACGACCAATTACATTGTATAACGAAAGTGGAAACACTATTTTTGGTTAATATGGTTGACAAACCAACCCAAAATAATGTTTCCACTTTCGCTAGATTGGTGTTTTTTTTTTTGTCATGGGGGCGGGGGGATAAAGTTCGGTCACGTGTGTGATTCCCGGAAGAATGGCCCAAACAATTCACCTTCCCCAAAAGAAAGCTCTTTCGCCGAGTTCCCCAAACGAAATCTCTATTCGTCAAGAGGAGAACTCTCCCCTCCCCCCCAAAAAAAACACATATTCTCTTTCCAAGAAAGGTAAAGATTAGAACATCCGTCCCTCGAAAAATATTCACCCCCAAGAAGATAATACCTTTCCCAAACAAGAGGTGTCTCGACTTATTAGGGCAAGAATTTTGTTTTTACCTAAAAAAATGCGACAGAAACAATTTTGGGGATCCATACTCTAAATGATCACAGCATAATGTGTCAAAAGTCTAGAAAATCAACACAATGGAGAGAACAGTAAAAAGTAGGGGGAAAAAGTGTACAGGGGTAAAAAGTAAAACCGGGGTCTAATGTTTTGAAACCTACACCAACTATACTCTGGTCATGAGGATTAAAAAAAAGGTATAGTGCCCTATCTACGGTCATTAGTTTAAGGAGATAGGGCTCATATTACTATCAATACGAAATGCGACTGATTCTAACTCCACTAAGATTGTCAATGATATAGTGCGGGTCTTCAATGAATCGGTCTCGACGTTAGTGCGGTGGATGACTTGCAATGTATTTATTACGCCAGTTTGACTCAACAAATTACATAAACAGGACTATAGGAATGGCTTGTTTGCATAGTGACCCCACTTCTACAAAACAGGAACAGTCACAGTGACTTATTCCATCATTGCTCAAAACCAATAGATATGTCTAAATCCCCAGTTCATCATCTTTAACAACAAAGGCAAGTGACTTTATTACACTAATCCCACTAGCAATGATGGATTCATCAAGTCTGACGAAAGTGCTGTATCCTAACATATGCTCAAGATATTCTTGCTTTAGGCACGTGTACTGAAGTAGACAAAGACTGGAAGTAACCGTTACCTGTGCTTTACATAGACCAAAGACTGGAATGCTAACAGTTAACTGTACTTTATGTAGACAGTTGTTGTCTGCCCACTTTGGTTGGGTGAATTTGAATAGCAGGCCATAACAATTAGGTCTTGAAACTATACAGAATTGATTTTCTTATGTGATTAACTGCGTATTCACAACAACCTTCATTGCAAAAGGGGTGTTTGTCGATGTGACTGTTCCGGGTTTGTAAAGTGGGTCCACATATGGTTGACGCTAGTATATTTTGAAAAGATAAGCAAGTTAAAAGGCAGTTTGAACCCTTCTTGGTTCTTAAAATAATTTTGGCTGAAAAAAAATCTTACGTTCTACAAAGAACCCCAGGGGGCTTTACATCTTAAGAGCTTAAAGATCTACAAGAACCATTTCTTTGCAAGAGCTTTTTATTCATTATAATACCTGAATCTCCATGGG
This sequence comes from Ophioderma brevispina, assembly GCA_023653785.1. Lineage (NCBI taxonomy): Eukaryota > Metazoa > Echinodermata > Ophiuroidea > Amphilepidida > Ophiodermatidae > Ophioderma > Ophioderma brevispina. Next base: position 10,241 of record JAMKCH010044578.1, read on the forward strand.
TTACTTCGACTTGTGTGTCCCAACAACATGGAGAACAAAAATGCAATGAGCCGATTACGGTCATTTATAAACAATTTTTTTTGAATGAGCTATTTTCCATTGTGAGCCTATTGGTTTTTGTATTTGGAATGCCTGCTTTCGGAATCTTCAAATAAATTTTGATGGCTTGCCAATGTACCCCCTCTTTGCAAATGCTATCACGTGTAATTGTCTTCAGGTCTAAAAAAATGGGGGGGAAAGGGATGGGGGTCTTGGATCTTACTCGATGGTTTCGGTATATATATGATGAAAATTGAATCATAAGGTAATTTCAGTCAACATTCCATTGTTAACACAGCTTTTTTACTAAAGTTCAAAAAAAAAAAAAAATGTCGTGAAGCCAGTGACAGAAATTTGATGCACGGATGACTGCACGTTCTTGAAAAAAAAAAAAACTGGACACTTGCACCCTTCATGTGAGTATAAGATAAATGTAACAAAACTGCACTTCCGGTTCTCAGTTGCCGTGATTTCGTCGTGAGTTTTCCCAGTGTTTCGACTGTTGTGGTTTCCATACAAACGGTAAACTGGTTCACAAAAAACTTCAAAAATATCTCAAAAGTTTCGAACTCAATTTGTTACCAAGCTAGGTCAGATACTACTTTAAAATAATCGTATGCCATAAATTTCATTATTAAAGTTAGGACTCTCTCGTTTTTGTCTCCATTGTTTTTGGACAACGGTAGAATAAAAAAAAAAGGTTCTGTAGTCAAGGAAAATGCGGCTTTGTATACAAGAACTAATTGTAAAGCTTTAGAGCCCTCAACCAAGAGAAAATTCTTATAGACCTTGGTGTGCTAAATACAGGGCAAAAAGGTTTAATTGCACCATTTAAGAGTGCATGGGCTTTATAAAAATGGGACATTTCTCAAGTTTCTTCTTATTATATTATTTTGCACAGTGTATCTTGATATTCATTACTAAAGATACGGTATGATTCCATCTGATCAGGTGACTTGCATAAATGATCAGTATTTTTTGGAAAAAACAGATTCAATGGGGGTTAATAGCCCACCAGGTCAGCATCATCATGTATGGGTGAAACTCTGACGCTGACGAGCATTCAACAAGGCCCTGCTCCTCTTAAAGGACGGGAGTCCTCGCGTCATCTCATTCAAAAATCGCAACGCTCGTTCGGCCTGGCTAAAAGTGCAACTAAGAGGAGCACATTTGCCAAAGGACTATGTTTGTCATGGACGCTACGGGACGCGGTGCTAGCCGCCAATCCACCGGCAACAGCCGAAGTTATGCACGCGGACAAGACGAGGAAACAAGGCGATACTACAAAACGAGACACCAAGCAGTTTTCAAGGAAGAACTGTGCCAAGGTACCAAGATGTATTGCTTTAACTCAAAACAAATTTTCAAGATGGCATGCTGATGAGCGAGTAGACTCCTTCCATACCACTAATGCCAGTCACTTCTTTCCAAAAACCCTTAGCAAAGCTGGCCAATAAGAGAATCCAATGAAGAGTTATGTTACACAGGGTGATCAAGCAAGGAACGGAATGC